>CM021768.1:29478314-29488473 GCA_011076525.1 Nettapus auritus | reverse complement strand
TTTTTTTTTTTTTTTTTTTTTTTTTTTTTTTCCTCCTGTTATTCCATAATGTGCTTGTGGTAAACCTGCAAGTACAGATGAGAATGTTTCGATGACAAGTACTGCTTGTGCTCTTTGCAAAGCTGAAGCCACAAAATGCAATTACTGTCTGTGTGTTCGGTAGCTTCTGTAGTCTTCATGCACCTGTCATTGAAGGAAAGTTATAAATAGTGGCTGTGCATTGTGGCGTTAACCTCCTAGGAGGCCTGGGTACCAAAGAGCAGTGTGGTTCCTCATGGTGATCTGCTGTGAGGTCCAAGCTAGAGTAGTGTGATTGCAAACAGACTGACATGTTTCTTTGCTCAGTTTTTTTTTTTTTTTTAAAAAAAAAAAAAAGGTGGTTTGAGCTGGAAATGGTTAACCAGTAAGAGGTTTATAAGAACAAAGTCTGTTATGTGAGTATTTAGTATTGGATCTATGTTGGCAGATACCTGTCTTGAGTTTGTAGGACACTTTCCAAATCCACCAGAAATGCAGTTTTTGAAGAAAAAAAAATATTTTTGTCCATTTATTGTTTGAGAGAACAGTTAGAATACTGAAATGCAAACTGTGGTGAAAGGAACTTTGGAAATACGAAATTAAGTACTACTAAGATATTCATAGGATCATTTAGGTTGGAAAAAACCTCTAAGATCACCTGGTCCAACTTTTAACCTTGTACTGACAAGTCCACCGCTAAACCATGCTACTAAGTTCTTCATCTGCACGTTTCTTGAAGACCTCCAAGGATGGTGCCTCAACCACTTCCCTGGGCAGCCTGTTCCAATGCCTCACAACCCTTTCAGTGATGAATTTTCTCCTAACATCCAACCTAAATATTGCACCAAGAGACTCTGCTATAATTTGGTGAGAACAATTTTATAAAAACATTATCTATTATGCTTAAAACCCATTTACCTAATTTTTCCCAGTTACAGAGATTTACTATAGAGTGGTTTATTGCCATATGTTTAAACTTGGTGTTTCACGTGTTCAAATTTCTGCATTGGCTAGCATTACAGGCACCATGCAACATCTTCATCCATTTCTCCTAGCCAGGCCAGAGGGCTAAATTTAGGTTTCAGCTTCCCACGGGAGCCTGGCTGTTGTGACCAGAACATCTTCCTACCCTGGGCACTGTAAAGGGGCCCACATAAGCTGCATGCACAATAGCTGTATCTTTATTAATTCATGCTCTACAAGGGAGGAAAAATAAAGCCCTGAGAAAACTATGTGAATGATTTTACAAGAGTTATTTGAGGTGCATTTAGGGTAGTTACAGACCTCTCCTCCTCTCTGTACCCAGCCATCATGCCTAACCATCAGTCACTGTTGCTCTTGGCATTCTGTGGTCTTGCAGCCTTATTCCGTTGTGTGTTTAGAGGGGAAGGAGAATTGAGGTGGATTTTGGAGGCATGGCGCTCTGCTGTGTTAACCAGGAAGGCAGTGATAAGCAATTTCTGGAAATTGTTTCTGGATATATTAAGCTTTGGAGGAAAGAGTGACTTCAGAGAAGGACAAAGTAATTACCTGAATCAGTTTAGATCAGAAAGAATCAATAAAAGCTGGGAGAGATTTGCTGAAGTGATATGAATAGGTGGGTTAAAGTATTTTTGACAATTGCACGTTGTCAAATATGAAATCCTGGTATACTTCCTCTGTGTTAAATTAACTTTGAGTACAAAAAATATCCTTCTTATCTTCCTGATCAAGTCAATGAAATTTTCTGCTTTGAGGTGAGAAAAGCAAACAAAGTATTAGATGCCAAACAAATAGAGCTGGCTTCTGAAAGTGGCGGTGTCACTCAGTGCCACATCCTCTCCAGGATGTTCGTGTCTGACCACTCCAGCCTATAGAAAGGTGCAGCAGAAATAGGTGAGTGACTAAAATGCTAGATGAACCATTGTGCTCAGTAGAGAGGAATTTAAATTTTGGGGACAAGCTAGAGAGGACTTTGACAAGAGGAGACAGAAGGAGGAAAATAAAATCATACATGTTTAAAAAAAAAAAAAAAAAAAAAAAAAAAAGGAGGCAAATTGGATTCCTCCATTTAACCTTTTAAATAATAAAAGACAGGAGACATCCCAATTAAATTAAAAAGCGATGCGTTTAAAAAATAATAAAAAGCAAATTCCTTTTATTGGAGACAGGAATACAGGCTAACTGAGCTGTTGGCCTGGTCCAGCATGTCCGTTCAGAGACTGCTGTGGTCTATGACCTTTTGGGGATGCCTTTAACTTTTGCAGCTAAGTGAGTTTTGTTTTGCCACTGTCTGAGACATCTGGACACTGTCCTGCTTGGGATCAGAAGCTAGGTAATGGAGGTGAATATACTGTGATGCTGTGCTCAGGTGTTTGGCTTCCAGTTTGTGAGAGCTCCCACCCAGACTTCAGGGTGCATGGGCAGGATAATAATATTTAAAAGCCAAGCTCAGGGTGAGCACCTTGGATGTAATATATAGTGCCTGGGGTGGAGGACAGACCTGTTTCCATACCTCTTGTTTTCAGGATTGTGTTTCGTAAACCACTGTCTGTTATAAAAGTCATAAGTAGAGCAGGAACTAAATGGGATGAATTTATTTGAGCTTTGATTCAGATTAATTCTAACAAAAATGCATTTCCAACAAAAAACATTTCCAAAAAAAAACCTTCCAAACAGGTCTACCTACAAAACCATAACTTTTAGGTGGAGCAAAGTGCAAAGTCCTTCTGTGCAAGTTCTCCTTGCAAGATTAGGCAGACTATGACAAAACACCATACATAATTCTTCCTAGTTTAGTCAGATGCATCCAAACTCCTTTAACTTTCATTAATAGATGCTTTCCTTTTATGCTGCTGGCTCCTTATTGAAATATAGTTGGCCCAGCAAGGAGCTTTAGCAAAGAGGAAGGTGCATTCTTCCCTTGCACATTTAGATTTTGATCCAGCTTGTCTGAAAAATGCGCCTTTATTCCATAATTTAGTAATGCATTTCAGAGACATGAACTTTTAATGGGGTTGGCACCTATATGTGTATCTTTGTCTGTATTCTGATGTTGGTAAAAGGGAAAAAAGAAGATATTTATTTTCATCAAAAGATTAAAAGCATATACTAAAGTTTATAGTAAAAGCCTTAAAATAATAGGCTTATCTTTACCCTCCCTCCAAAATACAAACAAAAAACCCCCCACCACATATTAGGCTGTGTAGGACCAATTACTAAGAAAGAATGATTTTTTTAAAAAACTTTGATCCCAATGCCACTAGCCATAAACTTTATATTGAGTGCTTTGCTTTAAGGCTTAGCTGAGCTTTATAGGCAAAACTTGGATTGAAATCTCAGTACTTGGTTAGCATTAACCATACTATACCCTGACCCCAATTTATGGTGAGATTGATGGTTATGTGTTTGTATTTTAAAAAGAATGTGTTGCAACACTTGATGCACAGCCACAGAAGGTCGTCGTTAGGAAATACACCTCCTGAAAGTGTCCAGCCTACTGGTGAAAATGGCCTAAGAGGAAATTTGGAGAAGCTGGTAGTAGATTTTCTCATGCTATCATCTTGGATATTTTACCTTCTATTGGAAGTTACTTGATCTTTTTGTGTCTGAAAAACTCCTCCTTTGGAGTAAAGTATTCAAATCTCAAGAGAAAAATATTTCTCCCCTGGTTTAATCCAAAGGTCTCTTCGCCTCTCTTGGCAGTGTGCTGTTCCTTCCTTTTCTCAAGGATCAGTCACTTTTGACACATAACTGAGAAATAGTTTTAAATTAGGAGGGGAAAAAAAAAAGGGGGGGGGGGGCACTTTGGATAAGCCACAGAGCTTTCCCGTGATGAGATACGTTATACCATGAACATCTAGATCTCTTAACCTGCAGCAGCAACAAACACGCCATCAATGACAGCATCTAAAACTGAAGAAGAGAGAACACACTTAACTGTTCAGAGCATCCTTTTGGCTGATGGATGCATTTCCTATTTATTTCCAGCCCTACCAAAAATGCCTGCAGTGTTACTGCTGGAGTGGTCAGCTGTAGAAGAAAGTAAGTTTCCATGGTGTAAGTAGGTTTCAGAGTTAACAAGCATGTACAAGCAAAGCAAATCATACCTTGTTTAAAGAGTCATTTCATGCTGTCTACAGATATGGGAAATAAATCATGTCTGAGAGAGCTAGATATGATGGGGGGAAGGGCTATGTGTTTACATGAATGCTTACAGTCTGTTTTTTCTGTAAGGATGATACTCCCTGAGAATTTAGACTTTGTAAATTAAGTTGGGCCCTGCTCTTAAGTACATTTTAGAACAGCACATGCATCATCTGCCGTGCGTTCTGATTTCCTACTGACTGTATGTCATAATTTAAAATAAACGTGCAGACTGAAACAGAAGGTTTAGCAAACTAGTTGTAATTCTCATGAAATCAGGAAAGCTTAAACAGAGGTGTCAGTCATCACAACAGATTAGGCGTTTCAGTGGTTAGCTGTGCTTATAATCTATTATAAAAAAAAAATGTAAAAGATATCTAAAAGTATTTGCATAAAATTGCATGTGATGAACAATAGGTTCATGTATTCCTAAGGCTAAGATTTACCTTCATGTGTTTTGAAATGACTCCATTTTTAGGCATGATTTTAAAAATGACTTTGTTGTTTGTAAATACATGAGGAATAAAAGAGATTTTTTCAAATTTTTTTTTAAACGAGCTGGCAAGCCCTTTTTTTACCTTCCCTCCTCCCCACCACTTCGTCTCCCCCCACCAAATTTGTTAAAGACGAATTGTTGTCCATGGTAACTGCAGAGAATTTGTTGAAAAGCACACTTTTAGAAGACAATGGACCCCAAATATACTGTGGCACAGCTTTAAACTTTATTAAGTCTGTCTTGGACTACTCTCTCCTCTCCCAAGCTAAATGGAAGAAAAGTTTGGCAGCCTCCATGCTGTGAGCGTGATTGATGCCCAGAACATCTGAGGGACTTTTGTGTCCAGCGTGCTCTCCATGAGTGCATAATGTGTGAATACTCAAATAAGGTCAGCCCTTATCACATGTAATCTAGGCCTGAAAGCAGATCAACAGTGACAGTCATACCCCATAAGTGAGAACACAAATCATCCTTGCATGCTTTGGACAAGCTATGGGATTTTCTCCCTTCTCGCTCCCATTTTACCCTTTCCAAACTGGGGGGAGGTGACAGAGCGGAGGGCAAACTTTGGCAGATCTCTGCAAAACAAAACAAAACAAAACAAAACATCACCACCAAAAAAAAAAAAAAAAAGTAAACAGGAGAAAAAACGTGTCTGGAATACTACAGGGCTCCTTGAGCCACGCCACAGGGGGATGGGGGCTGTTTGCAAGGCTGTTTGGTGTCCCCGTGCACCGGGGCTGCTGCTGCCCGGCATCGTGGAGTGCCCCGCAAGTGGAATGGGAGGGAAGAAACTTGGGCAAAAGATGTTCAACTCGCTTCTCCAGCATCTTTTAAGAGTCTTTTCAGAGATTTCTAAGCACGTCAGGGCTTTTGTTGTCTGCCTACCCCTGGGTTTGAATGCCCCAATTTTTCAAAGTAGAGTGAAAGCATCTTTTTGTTCTTTTTGAGTTTGTGCTTCGTGAATAGGGATGCTATGTTTCAGCACAAAGCAAGTGAAAATATTAGCGAACAGTGTTCTTAAAGAATTTGTTTCTGCCAGCTTTTGTGGAGAAAGCATCAGTAAGCAGGTTTCATATGAAGGGAGAGCCTCCCATTTGTAGCTATTACTTACTGTGGTTTTAATGCTGGATTTTTGTCTAAAATGGAGGGGGGGGGAGCAGCAGCAGTGAAATGTTGTTAATTTAGACTTTATTTGTGCTTGGGCAAAGAGCTTTTGCAGAACACAGAATATATAAGAAATAGCATAATTAGCAGGAAGAAATCAAAGATACAGTTACATCATTGATGACATTAACAACTATGGAAACAATGATGTCACCCCCTATGATGTGGGAATATCTTTTCCACGTTTATGTTATCTTGAAAATTTTCTCTCCAGTTTTGGAAATATAACGTCCCTATAAATACAATAATTTGCAGTACTTTTACTTGTATCCTATGCAAAGAATAAATGTTATAATGCTGAATTATTCCCCAGGACTGAGGGGAAGCTCCATGAACATTAACAGCCTGACTAAAAGCCTTATAATTATAACACATTATTGCTTGCCTCATTTATTTATTTATATTGCTTTGTGCTCTAATACCAACAGGATTGCTCTGCCCCTCATTATAAATGTACATTAAAAAACATTGCTTAGTTGCAGCTCACACCTTGAGCTCTGAAGGCATCAGAAGAACATGAGCAAAATGTCTCTCTGCAGTCTCTCTCTTTCCTTTGCTTCCCATAACTGAGGTACCACATTTTTGCTCAGCTGAGTGGGGCAGTATTATACATGTTTAGGTCAGAAACACTGGAGTATGGGATGGGAGGGAAACCTCATGAGTCCTCACATCCATGACTACTGTGTCTCGAACATCCATGTAATGCTTTATTTATTTATTTTTTTCCTCAAAAGCAATAAAGACATATCTTAAAGTAATTTATTCTTTCTTTTTGACCGCTGCCCCAAGGAGAAATGCAACTTGATAGCCATGTATCTTGTATGAATATGCAATGAAACATAATGTAAGCAAATGCATCATTGACTGTCTAAAAGAGTCCTCCTGCCATCAGCACCCAAACAAATATCTATTAGGCAGCAGTGGTTAGTGCTGAAAAAGAGCTTGATGAAAGCCAGTTAGTACTAGGAGGTGCTCTACCTCTGTTAATTTTTGTATTCCTCCTTCCAGATCTCTGATTTCCTTCAATGGGCCAGGCTGGTTAACCCTGGCTGTCCCAACACCCGTTGGCTACAGTTTCTCAGCTATGGTTCAGCTTTCCAGATGTGTTAGAGGCTCTTTCCATCAAAAGCTTTGACTACACTGCTGCACTCTTGTTACTTAGTTCTCTGGACAGATACAAACTTGAATCAAATACTGATTTTTAAACACTTATGTTTGCATTAGCCTGCTATTTGTGCCATCCTAGAAGCATCCTGGTTAGATTCCCCATACTTTTAATGACAGCTTTCCAAATACAGGCATCTGCAGCTCTGAATTTAGCCAGTCATTTATAGTCACAAGTGGGCTTTGTGGTGTCTATCCCTGGTGTAATATAATAATAATTATATGATAATATCAAAATAATTATATTGGTGCTGAAGGGTTGATAATATAAGGTTGATAAGCTGAAGGGGTGGCATCCTATGCTAGGTGTATGCAGAAACATCTGCTCCATAGCTTTTGATGAAAGATGTATGGCATGGGATAGCTGGGGATTTATTGTTTTAGTAATAGAATGGTGTCATCACCATTTTAAATGCTGCTATCAGATGCTAACACATTGCTCTAAGGGTTTTTTGTGCTTACATGGGAGCTTGGGAAGGACGCATCAAGCATTCTTTTTTGAACACAGCATTTACATTAAATCTCAACTTTAAGATAATTTTTTCTGATGAAAATTGATACCAGCTGTGGAACAAATCTGTAATAGGACTCCTATTAGAAAATAAACAGGTTAGATACTAACATGTTGACTTATTGCTACATATTCTAATGAAAACACAAGAGACAGAAAAATTATATTCCAGTACACGATGTATTCCATTTCTGTGCATAGAGATGTACGCTTGTAAATGCAAAATGGTGTATCAATCAACCTGGCAGTGGAATTTTAAACGAGAGGATGAGGAAAGAGATAATGAATACCCCACATCACTGGCAAGGCAAGAGTAATGCTCACCATGCTTAAAACGACTGGGCAAGGCTGATGAGCACTTTGGGTAGATCACTCTTAGTTACGTAAAGCTGAGTTTTGCCTTTCTATTACTACACCTTGCATGACAAGTGACAGGCAGCTGCTGCAAGAGGTTGTTTCCATTTTGCTGAGCATCATCCAGGATGTGGATCTTCCCCAGAATTTGGCTGCCAGGCTCCCAGTACTATGGGAGCATGGTACCAGTACCAAACTGAGCATGCATAGTAAAAAACAAGTGAATAAATCTACTCTTCTCATCCATTTAGAGAAAAAATGAGGGTTTTTGTTAACAATTACTACATATTGGTATGGAGTTCATTTGCAAATGCCAAGTTCATTTGCAAATGCTCCGTGGCAATGTGGGGCCTGTCGTCGCGTGCCCGTCTGTATGCCCCGTCGTGGTGCTGCGTGCAGTGTTTTGGGACATCACCTGCGTCTTGTTGGGGACCCCGCGGCACATCCCTGAACACTCGTTGCGGGGTGAGGAGCTGGGTTACGCTGCGGGCTCTTCCCCAAGAAGCAACGGTTCAGAGAAGGAAAACTCAGTGTTCCTGAGGAAACACGAGGGGCGCGGGGGCTCCGGCGGCGCTGCGCGGATGGATGGCAGCGCCTGAGCGGGTCCTCGCTCCGCCGCCCGGGGCAGAGCCGCGGGGAGGCTGCCTCGCCCTCCTCCTCCTCCACCTCCTCTTCCTCCTCCTCCTCCCTGCCGGCTGCCCAGAGCCCCGGCGCAGCAGCACGGTCGCGACCCCCGATTGCGACGGGGCCGGGGCTTCCCCGGCGTGAAGCCGCCGCCGGCTGCAGGTAGGTGCGGGGGGCCGGGGGGGTCCCCTCGGGGCCGGGGGTGGGGAGGGGGGGAGCTGTGAGTTGAATCTTCCCGCGGAAAGCTCGCTTACGCCTCGGAAAAGTTTCCCTCGTCACCTCTGTCAGCAGCCGGGGTTCTTTTTTTGTTCGCTCCGCTCCTGGAGGACGAGCTGTAAGAGCAACAGGCGTTGCGTGCAGTGGAAAGAGCCAACTTCTCCGCGCTGCCGCCCGAGCAGGAAAGCATCACGCTAATTATGACCAAAAATGCCATATTTACCCATCGGGAAGCAAAAAAAATTGACTTAGCTAATAAGAAAAGGGGCACTAATTAGCAGTAAACAGACGGGATTTTGATTGACGGCACAATCATAGTGGCTTTATTCTGGAGACTGAACTCATATTAACGAGGGAAACGTATTTACAGCAGCCGCCTTTGGAAACAAGTTCGCTAGGCAGCCTACAAGATGGCATGTTTTCTGTGGGTTGTAAGCTGCTGATAGAGGTGTGCTTCCTTCACATACATGTCCGTTGGGAGGAGTGTAAACTGCTCTTTGAAGAGACTTTTTTTTTGTTTTGTTTTTGTTAAACGTAGTGTCTTTCAAAAAGTCACAAATAATTTAATGAAACGTTTGATGGTTTGGCTTGGATGTTTTCATCAGGAAGCAGTTAAGCTGAGTATTGCATCTGAAAAGGAAAATGTACAAGCAAGGTGTTTTTTTTCTTTTTTTTTTTTTCTTTTCCCTACGTTAATTCGTCAGCTGCATTTGCTAAACAGTTAAACTTTCCGTGACCTCACCTACAATCCTTCAGTATCCAGCATGAGCTTTGCTGGTGCTTCAGATGACTTTACTCTGGCTTCCTGATACGACGTGAACCAGCAGTGGCCCCGGTGCAGCCCATCTGTCCGGCAGGCTTCCCTGCAGGAGGAAGCGGCCAGGGTGGCCGCGGGAGCAGCTGGGCTCCAGGAGCTGCTGGGAGCAGGAGCTGGGGCTGCAGGAGTCTGTACTGACTGTCAGTGGTGACATTTGGGTTCAAACCTGCCATCCTTGGTTGATTTTCAGTTCTTTAACCACTGAGAGTGATGTTTTGTGGCTGATTCTTGACTGAGTGTCTCACCCATTTTCAGCCTCCACTCCCAAAGCTTGTGTAGGAGGCACAGCAGTGAGCATGCTGTCCTGTTCTGCACAGCACAAGCAGATCGTGCAAGCTCTCAGTGATATTCCAAACCTACTGGAAACCCCCTCCCTGGTCCTGTTCATCCTAAGTGGAACTGGCTGAAGTGGCCCAATTGCTGTCCCACCTGAGGGGCGGTGGATGTGCCGGAGGGGACCCCTCGCTACTCCATCAGCACCCTCTGCTGCCGAAGCAGGGAGTGCAGCCGGGGGTGTGCACAGCTCCCCCGAAACCAGGAGCTGGCCATAAACGTTTATGAGTTTTATTAGCTTCTCCATTCCCTTTTAAAATTTTGGTGGGTAAATGGTCTGACACTTTTTTTTCATGTCATCCCTTGACAAACAAGTGGCTTCTTGGAGTTATCC
>CM021768.1:29261593-29478214 GCA_011076525.1 Nettapus auritus | reverse complement strand
CTATATCTGACTGCCTTGAGTGTTAGTGATCACCCTGCGATTCCTGGTCCCCCCCCCCAAATAAGGTCAAACAACGTCTAATGTAGTTTAGAAACATGGATTTCAAACTGTGTTTAAAAAAAAGTAAACATATATATATGTATATATATGAAATATGTGCTCTTAAAGATACCAGGAATCTCAGGGTGATGACTGACCCTGAAGGCAGTCAGATGTATTCTGACATGCAAGCATCTGTGAGGGCATCGTCAAGATCTGTAAAAGAAATGCAGTGGGTTGCTGGAACATGTGCACAGAAAACTTCTCCTGCCTGAAAGAAACTAAGATTTTTGCATCTCTGCAGAATTCTCAGAGCAAAGATCAGTGTTCAATGGTTAACTCCAAAAGACAAGATCCTCTATGTTATGTCTTACCAACACTGTAGGTGCCAGTGTCAGTAGGAGATTCCCAGGAGAAGGGTTTGAAATCCAGCTGCTCGGGAGCACTGGAAATGTGCTCCCAACTTCCCATCAGTAAGGAGTCAAATCTTGACTTGGTTTTTGATCGCTTGTATGAACTTTTGAAAATGTAACTAGTGGCCTGTTCAGCACAGGGATTTTTGCCTTTCTGAGGACTGCATGCTTCTTGTTTGCCAGCACGGCTCTGCAGAGAGGGGCTGCTGCTGGGGAGACAGTGAGGTTTCCTCCTCCAGTGCTCTCACCTTCTCCATGCCCTCCTCCTAGGAGCTGCAAAGGGGATAGAGGCTGGCCACAAGTCCTCTCAGCAATGAAAGAGGGGCAAAGCAATAGCAACTGAAGCTGAGTGCTTTTGGATAATTTTAGGAGATAAATCCCTGGAAAAAAACTTGCAGGACTTTGCACTGCTAAATGATATTGCTAGTGTATTTATTTATTTTTCATTTACATGGCTGTAACACTTGGCTTCCTCCTGCCATCTGGGTTATGGGTCAGAGTCCCATTGCTCTAGGCAGTTTCAAGGCCAATTGTTATGAAAAGCATGCTTAAAATCAAATTAAGAGGTCCTTTAAGTAATTCAGTCCATGTCTCAGGCCAAGCGCAAGGTTTTCTAAAGCAGCATTAATTCCTACTTGAATTTGCTTAGTAGATGCCTCTACTCCTTCCCTTCGAAGTTCCTGTTTCCGCACAAGGTGGTCACGGTAGGGAGATGATTAGGCTGTGGAGCCTACCTTTTGTCTGGAAATAACCTGTGGAGATCCTGGTGGTTCTGCACTGAGGGTAGAACTGCAGCTGATGTTGGTATCAATGTAACGGCGGATCTGCACTGGGTGTAGGAAAACCTACACGTGCAGAACACAGGGCTGAGCGCGGGATCTTGCACTGCCTCGGGGCTGGTGAGCACAGGAGAGATGCTTGTTGGGCTGCGTCTCTGTTTGCGTGCCCCAGCGCAGTGTTTGCCTTTTTCACGGTGGCCTGACATCATTTCCTGCTTGTAAGCCTTGGTAATTTGCAGATCCTTTTTCAGTGGAGGGTCGTTTGACAAATTGTTTCTTTATTTGTGCCATTGCATGTGCACATGTTATGTTATACTGGCTGCATGCTATGTTATCCTTGCTGCATAGCACACCAGGTTTTCCTGCTCACTTGTCCAATTCCTTGAGAATTGTCCTCCAATTCTTTTCAGCCCAGTAGTAAGTGAATTTTTTGTAAGCAAACCTGCTTCCAATGCCTAAATTGTTAGTGGAAACATGATGTAAGACCACCCAGGGCAGCCCCCTGCCAAAATCCGCTTGATGCTGCATCCTTCCATTTTGGTGACAAGTCACTGCCCCATCTTTGGATGGAGAGAGCTCCCTTCCCACCCTGCACCCGTGCACCCGATGAGTGGTACATCTCAGCAGGGTTCCTGTCGCTGTGAGAGCCTGTGCTATGGCAGAAGCCTTGGTACAAGGCAAGATAGTCGGTTGCATCTCTTCTGTCCACAAGACCTATGTCTTTTCCTCTCACTTAATTTGTTTTACCTATGTCAGCAATTACTAATCTTTTTTATCTTCTAGATGTTTGTTGGGTATTTTTTTTGGCTGTATTTAATCTTTCTTTTCTAAACTTGAGGCCAAAGGGTCAACCTACCAATGGAGGAAGGGCAGATGGAGCTGCAGATCTTGTGTTCAGGATTGAGAAAAAGTGCTTACTAAGCTCAATGATGAGAATGGAAAGGTTGTCCTATTGAGGAAACAGGTGACAAGAGCTCCCTTTGCCAAAACAGCTTTTTAAGAAATTATTATTATTTTTTTTTGGAAAAGTCTCTTCTGCCCCATAATCTGACCAAAGATTATGGTCTGATCAAAAAAAAAAAAAAAGATAAACGCGGCAGGGGAAGCAGAGTTTTGGGCAAATCACTTCCTTGTGGCATCGCATAGCTGAATCAATTCTGTATGTGGGATAATGTGAAAGCCTTAAGATACTGTAAAAATGAGGCTGTACATGGGTGGAGTCCTGGTCCCCTCATTTTTCCCTTTTAGGATGCACTCAGGATCCAGATGTGACAGATCTCTCTGCTGTCCCATACTGTCCTTGGTGCAGACAAGCATCTTCCCAGCAGGTACAAACCATGCTACAGGCCAATCCTAAACTGCTACCTGGAAACCATAGAGAAATCTTTCTGAATGCAACAGGGTAGTGTCTATGGTAAACAGGAGAGAGAAAGTTGGATAAAACTGTGCAGGAGTCTGCTGTTTCTTAGACATGATGCTTATGCCTGTAGTGCTCTCTGTTGGTATGCCTCAGCCTCATGCCGCAGTCAGAGTGACACATCAGCCTTTACAATCAGCAGATCCAGAGCCACGGGGACTTTGAGTAGTCACAACTGTTAATTATAGCTGCAATCTGGTGAATACCAATGTAACAAAATTCCGCGGCATAATTACTTGTCACACAGTTCGCTGCTCAAGGGATTTAGCAGGCAGTACTGCACTTCAGTTTCATCCAAAAAAAAAAAATTAAAAAAAATCGTGTTCACCTGCTGGTCTAGTTGTCACCTGGCAAAGAGCCAGGCTGCTGCCTCCCCACTGCAATATTTGGTGCTCATCCATGGGCTCTAATGCTCCGAATCTTGCAGATAATTTTTTTTTTTTTTTTTTTTTTTTTTTTGCGCTTGGAAGATACGAGCTGACATCGCTTGGCTGGTGCGAAGCTGAAGGATGCAGCGTGAAGGTTGCATTGCTTTAGGGGTAGGGGTGCAGTACCGTTGCTTAGCACGCATCTAAAGTCATTTTTTTAAGTGTAAGCTGATCCTGGTTGCCATATGGCAAAATGTGCTGCGAGTATGAACACAGCTGTTAAATGCATAACCATGACAGTGTGCTCAGGAGTTTTTTACTGCAGCTATTATGTGGTATCCCCAGCTATTAATCTCTCGCTATTAATCAGCAATAAAAGTGACCTGTGGTGAGCATCGCAGACACTCAAAATCCGATCTTTTCAGCATCATACCTGCAGGGAAGATAGCAGTATTTGGGTCTTCCTTCCTTTTTTCCCCTCCTTCCTTGCTTTCCTAGGAGCTGCGGTTCAACCCAGGACACACAAAGCATACTTTGCACCCACTTGTTCTGAACAGGAGTTTATCAGTCCCGGAGCGTCTGGTCCTCAGCTATCTGGCCTTGACAAAGATACTGGGATTGAAGGCCAGGCTTGTTTTGCAGTTTGGGAAATGCTTCCCTCTTACAATTTTGGATGCCATTTGTCCCAGATTCGTAGCTAGCATGCAGAATATTTAAGTGGACCAAAACAAGATATGTCATTTGTTAACCAAAGTAACCACGAAGCGTTTGCTCTGCAGGTCCCTCCAAACACCTACAGGATTTTAAATGGAGACGGTCCTTTTGAGGCTGTGAGGACTGCTCTCTTTCTTGAGTACTTGGCAGATGTGGAGGCTTAACTCTTTGAAAAAAAAAATAATAGCACTAGCATATATTTTTGCTTATCAAGACCAGGGATTAAAAGAAAGTCAGTCCTATCAGTCTACTAACTTCTCTTTGCAACTCTTCCATTTTTCAGTATTTTATACTGCAAACTGTCAGTAAGAAGATATTGCCTAATATTTTCTATCAGCAGATTTTTAGGCTGTTGCTTCAGACACTGTGTTAATGTAAGTAGAACTCATGATTCCTCTGCTGAAATCTGGCATTACATTAGTTTAGCACATAGAAGATCTTCATTTCCTAGTGTATAAACATCCCATGAAAAGAAAATAGAATATTTGTGCTACTCTTTCGAAAGAGAGTTTAGGAAGCATTGCTTGCTGTGCTTCTTCAGGTAAATTGCAGATCTCTTTTGGGGTGTTTCCAGTGTTGTGGCTCATCCTGTGTCCTTGTAATGTTGGCAGGAGGTATTCAAGTAGCACAAAGAAAGCAGGAGGAGTTGGATTTGTCTCTGGTTTGCTGAAGCCAGGGGTCTCATACTCAGTGAGCAACACAGAGAACTGCAGCCCTTTTATTATTAACCCACAGAAAAAATGTTACTGTTGTGTATTGGTTTTGCTTTGCTAAGACGACCACATCTGTTTGCACTAAGTCACAATTCCTGATGTGAATGGGTATTTGTACTGAGCAGGATTTTGAAATAATTGAGTGCTAAACTATCAGAAGGATTAACTCCCTAAAAACCTCTTCCGGGCTTCTCAGCCCCAAAGGAGAGAGAAGAGCATCTGAAAGAGAGCACCACTCACTCTAAGACATTTGCCTCCAAAGTGATGAAAGGTAGGAATGGCTAGGAAATGAAAACCTCATCCTACTCACTGGTAGCACGTGCTATTGTGGTAAGAGATCTACCGGGACAGGCAAGACCTGGACCATGCGGAGAGATGTTAGCTGGTTTGGGGGATTTCATGTCTATCACTGGAAAAATGGGAGCTATTTTGTGCTTCTGTAGCTTCTAAGCATTATCTCAATTTCATTTTTCTGTTGCTGTGACTCTTTCACCAGATTGAGTTTTTCTTTCACAATTCTTTTTAGGAAGCCAATACAAGGAAAATGTGAAGTTTTGATAAACAGTGTGAAAGTGTCTCTTTCAGACTATATCAATTTGCTTAAATATCTGAAAATATTCCCTTAAATGTTTAACGAGGATTTTTCCATTCCAGCAATATTCTGTGTCCGGGGCACAGTGTCGTTGCACAGAATACTGTATGTGATCTGAGCTCTTCCCCAGCCTTCAAAATACTAAACCTTTTGGTGGATAGCGAGTAAAACATAGTATTTCGTTTGTGTGTGTTGTTTATAAATGCTTGATACAGCAGTGTCAGAGTCAGTATTTGTGGTCGCTGTTTCTGGAATGAGTGTTTTGAATAAAAGCTGAGCAGTCTGAAGGAAACATAAGCATCTCAGAAGCTCATGTGAATACCGCTGCTGTAATCTACCCTAACCTGGTTGGGTGAAAAATGTGGTTTCCTGTCTTCATTTGAAAAAGTGTTTTTCAGGCTTACTGACATGCATCCTGCAAATTTAATTTTCATAAATATTTCATCTCTTTCTTATGCTCAATTTAATCTATCAAAGCCACACAGTGTAAGAGACATCTGGGATTGTGCTTAAGCAGCTGGGTTTCATTTGCAGAAGGTTTCTAGCAAATTTCTTGTTCTTGCCAGCCACAGAGTGTCTTGGTGGCTGTGCAGTAGCACTGGGAATTTCAGCATGTGGTACATAGCTTCGGAAACAAATGGGCTTAGTTTCTTTCTTTACCTGGGTTAGGTACCATCTAAGGCTTTTAATGGATGGCTCTGTCCTATGTCTGTCTCTGTGTCTGGTCAGCCCAAGCAATAAGAGAATTTTTACATATGTTACTTATCTTATTAAAAAGATAAAGCAGGAGTAGTATTGATTCCTCCCTTTTATTATTACTTTCTAAATGTCCGTATGAGAAAATGAAGTGACTAAAGATTAAACTGTAGGGAATCCTAGCAAATCAGAATCAGAAAAGAAGACATTCAAAACGCACAATTTGCTGGTGTGCAGGTTCACTCTGTGCAGAAGTTGCCATGATTTGTGTTAGCTGTGCTAACTTTGTTACGGACTGAACTGGTACAGCAACCAGCTAGATTTTCCTTTAAAAAAGAAGCACAGAGACCACATTCTGAAATGTAAAGTTTAGTAAGCCAATTCTATGTTGACATAAGTTGCAATCAAATTATGTATGTATATGTTTAAATACGTGGTGTGAAGTATGAGGATAAAAGCAATTCCTGTACTTCCCAGACCAGTACATACTGCGATGGTATATGTAAGCCAACGTTATTTCCTTTTGGCAAGTCACTTTTATCAGAAATAAAAGGGAGATGTGAACATGGGGTGGTCTTTTTCCTCACTGTTGGCTTTATTGTCGTTTGTCTTGTTTCCTCCTGCCCAAATAGATGCTACTTATTGTGTGGTATTTGAAGCTCTTATTCACCAAATAAAATGTGTCAGCATAGATTATGCAGGATTATTGTGCAGAACAGAAGTATTTGTCATTGGGTTGATGAAAAGGGGTGTTCCTGAGGTACTCCCCTCTTCTAGGTAGATTCGTTGTGTCCCACCTTCGTGGGGCAACCCAAGGGGCTCCTGGGACAGTCTCCAATTTACTCTTTCAGAGCAGGTTAGAAGTTGGAAGCTGAACTCAACTCCATTTTTCTAGTCTTAAATCTGAATGCCTCTTGAGTAAATCAATATCACATTATACTAACCTTCTTGTTGTGACATGAGAACTCAATATTTCTGTTTAAGAAGCTAAATATATTTTATTTGAATATGGATCACCAAATAGATTTTGTTGAATGAATGAGAGCTGCCTGTGGGAAGCCACCAGCTGAAAATACAGCTACAGATGAAGAAATAACATCGCCTTCATCTGAATCTGTCACTGATGCCTTCAGTTTCGTGAATAAATTTAGGCTTCAGGAGCATTCTTTCTGATCAGTTTTCAAAGACCCGGAAGGTCTCATAAATGCCACTATTTGTTAAACGTACTTTTCTTCATGTTCTCTTAACAGTTTGGTTGTCAGTAGCTGCCTGAAGGTGTACTTAGGTTTATGAATTTTGTTGCTTTCTATTTATCTTCCAGTTTATGTGCCAGGAGGCATCAGTGAAAAGAAGGAAGATTAAAAAAAAAAAAGTCTTCCATAATTATGATTTTTTAAAAATTCTAGACCTGATTTTGCCCAAATCTGTTGTTATTAACAATAAAACGGGGGTGGGGGTGTGTGGGGGGCGTCAGGAAAAACTCTGGTTATAGCTGAAATAAAGGAAATTTAGAGAGGTTTCTTACTGCAGATAGGGATAGATACTTGAGATTTCCTGATGTAAATGTCATGGAGCCAGAGAAAGAAATGAGGCTGGAAAGGGACCTCTGGCGTCCATCTGGTCCAAACCCTGGCTCAAGCAGGGCCACTCAGAGCAGGATGCCCAGGACCACATCCAGGTGGCTTTTGAAAATCTCCAAGGAGGAGAGTCCACAACCTCTCTGGCAACCTGTGCCAGTGTTTGGTCATCCACACAGCACATAAGTGCTGCCTGGTGTTCATGGGGAACCCCTCTTGTGCTCCAGTCTGAGCCCACTGCCTACTGTCCTGGCACTGGGCACAACTGAAAAGAGCCTGGCTCCGTCCTCTTTGCACCTTTCCTTCAGGTATTTATATGCATTGATAAGAATTAGGTGTTGAGTTCATCAATTTAAACACAAGTGTCTTTTAAAATCTTCTTTTATCCTGTTTAAAGTAAAATAATGAGTGTATGGTGTGAAATTTGGATTGTGGTCTCAAAACTTGTTAAAATGTGTATTAATTAAAGGAAGAAATGGCAAGCCAACAAGTATATGTAAAGATACAGCTGTCTGTTTTTGTCGCTGGAAGGAAGGAAGATAAAGAGCTATCAAAAGAAATAGAGGAATGAATTCTGTGAGTGGAGTACTTCCACTGGAAATAGTGTGGTCCTGATCTCCAGCAATTTTTTAAAGTTTGCAGCAAATTTTAAAGTTTGCAGTTTTTTAAGCTTGCCTTAAACTGACACAAACTGACTTTTCTCCGGGCCAGAGCGAGTTGCAGTGCTTTATAAGAACTGGGGAGGATTCAAGATGGAATATCTACTGTCATTGCACTTCAGGATTTTTTTTTTAATATCTATATAATGTTGTAACTTTTCCATAAATCACTCAGAACTTTGGGTGGAAAAACAACTAGTCTCTTCAGAGCTCTGCGGACATGCACTTGGGTCATATACATTTTGTTTAGTAACAAAATAATACCACCAAAGAAGAACAAACTAAACCTCATAAACCAATAAAATGAAAGGGCACTAAGTTATGGAAGCGCATAAAGTGCCTGGACAGTCGTTTATATAAAAACCTAACCTTTGTGACCAAGTTTCTTCCAGTCCCAGGAAGTATCTGCCAAGCACATTACCCTTAAGCATGCTTATGCACTAACCTGTCACTCCACCACCCAAAATGCGTTCACATCAGCTTAACGATACGTTGCTTTTGTAACTAATACATGACTTCATGTTTATTTTAGGTAAAAGAAATAATGGCATAGCTAATGTAAAAAAAAGGGAAATCTGTTTCTAAAACACACTGTTTTTAAAAAGTGAAGAAGTTCCTATTTTTCCGCAAGTTCTGTAAGAAACTTGTTTGTAGTTTCTCCTATGTGTTTGGAGAGCTAGGAGGGGATGTAATCCTTAGCTTTACAACCTCAGATGCCAGCATCCACTAAAGACAAATACTTGCACCTTTAGGTTTTTACATCCTAGGATGAACACGACATTGTTGTTTCTGGAAAGCTACTTCATGCTATTTGGTGGACAGTTGTTAGATGGGCACTGCGTTGGAGAACGGCTGCATGCTTGCCATAGGAAGCTTGTTGGGAACTGGAGAAAACAGGAATTGGTGAGAAAATTCCCGTGACTGGTGTCCTGCTCTCCCTTCCCTCCAAACTGCACGTTTCTGCTAGTGGGCAAACATGTTCCGTACCTGACTTGAAGAGCTTCTGTGATCTTGTAGTTAGGTTTAACTCTTATACTTGACATCAAAATGGATCTGAAGAGCTCACTAAAGATGTTGTGTAAATCTTATTATATTGTATAGATCTAAAAGATTTGTAACAATTTGTACCTCTGAAACTGTTGGCTAAAATGACAAGTTTTTTTTTTTTTTTTTTTTTTTTTTTTTTTTTTTAATTGCATGGCAGCATTGATGCTTCTGATATTTTCCATATTTGTCAATGTGCTTGGTTTCTAGTGTGTGAACAATTTTTTGGGGGGGGTAGAGTTACAAATAGTATGTGAAAGAGGCATCAAACCCATCACAGCAACCATTTGGAATCAAAAAATCTCTTTATTTTTCCTCTCCAAATCTCTCTTGCCTTTTTAATGTTCCATCTTGGTAGTAATGGAAGAGAGGACCTTATCAAAGGAACTGATACAGCCAGATTTTATGAATATGCAATTTATTGTTCAGTCTACTAATGACCTTTTAGAGATGTAAAATCAGATTGGGATTTTGAAATCTTGGGTTCTTTTTGCAGCTCTGTAATGTAATGCCACTTAGATGGACATCCATTTTGCAGATATAGATCCATAGGCATGCTTTGGTTGAATCAAATTCAGATGATTTCAGTGAGAGGCACAAAGATACCTTTGTGAATCCGGTCTGCTCTCTTGTTTCACCTTCTCTCCTGCAAAACAGAAAATAATAATACAATCTGACTCCACAGAGCTGTTTACGAGAGACAGTAATTGGGAGCAGCTGTCTCCACTGGTGACAAAGGCCATAGAAATATGTGTAGATAGAGATATATAAACAGCAACAGACTGTTTCTATTCCGCATGCTGGACTAAATGGCTTTCCAAATTTGCGTAGCCCTATGGCAGCCCTTTTAGACTATGAGCTTGTTTCGTGTTACATGCCCATCATTTTTTTTTTTTTTTTTTTTCAGTGCAAAATACCATTGAACAAATTTCCATCACAGAATGGAAAAGGGTTTTGTCGTTTTCTGGTCTCATAGCCACTTGTGAAGGCAACCATGTTCTTATCACAAGGACCATAGGAGGGGTGTAGTGGAGAAAAGGTGTGTATCAGTAGTCCAGACTGGTCTTAGGCTGGTCTCCTGCCTGATCTGGACCAAAGAATTTGACCAAACCCTTAATGCACCCAAACTAGTAAATTGTAAGGTAAATAACATGCCATTTAGAAAAACAGCTTCTGGAGCTAAAACGATGGCAAGTGAGCAAGTGCTACCCAGTAAGCTTTATATTCAAAGTATGTACTGTTACACAAGGAAAAGAAAAAAAAAAAATAGTAGAGTTGTATTCAAAATGTCTATGTGTTTATGTTGCATGCAACCTTTGTTTGACCTCTGTGCGTATGCATTACTATGCAGTCTTTAATTACATGGTAACAGATTAGCTTTTCCATTGGACCTCTGCTTTGTTCAGCCCCAAAGATGGGCAGCACTCGCTTAATGAGCCCCTATTCAGTATTTTGTTTTCCTTGCATTGTTCAATGTGTGACCATCGCCTTATTTACTGCATGCTATTCAAACCCCACTGAGGCTGTAATTATTAATTTCCTTGCATTTTTTCATGAGACACCCATCATTATTGTATCTGAATGTTCATTAACTTCGGTTTCACAAATCCCCGCGGTAGACAAAGGGGTATCTGTACCCCACGTTGCAGATGGAGCGTTGAGGCAAGAGGACAGTTCAGGTTAGAAGCAAACACCAAGGCTGCGGTTTCCCAGTGGGGATAAACCAGCCTCAATTTGCACACTAGCAGCAGGGTATCCCTCCCCAGTGTAGTTCCCTCTCCAGCACTTAGGCAACCACGTGGTGAAGCAGATAGGTGATGTGATTGCAAAATTGCTTCACCAACACAGAAGGAAAACCAGTTTTTGAGCAGGCTTTCTCCTTCAATGGAAGCACGCTCCTACGTTGGCTGAAGCCACTCATGGGAACACACCATCGTTCTGCCTCATGCTTGGTCTGAGGTGCCTTGGGCTTGATCCTTTGGCACTTACTGAAGCTAAAATAAAGCCTCCCTGGTGTTGGTGGTACTTGTGAGTGCTTGCTGATTTGAGCCAGGGTTTTTAGGTTGAGCATGCAGAAAACTGGAGCAAAGAACTGGACATCATGTGAGCAAAGGGTGGCTTAAGTAGTTCTGCTGGTTTCACACCCAAGTAGTGCTGGGAGAAATAGGACACTGCAAGGCATTTAGCTGCATTGCTCTGAAACAATTTATCTATCTATTTATTTATTTATTTATTATTCCTTTTTTTTTTTTCTACTTGTGTTCATTACCTTTTAAATTTCTGGCAAAAATAATTTAAAAAAGGATTCTGCAGGCAAGAATAGTTATCCCTTATGAAACAAACTTGCAAGACTTCCTATAGCATCTCCTGTATGGGTGGGTGGTTCAGCTGGTGATTTTTTAAAGTGTTCTTTTAGTATATGGTTCTATTTGTGGTTTAGACATTCAAGAAAAAGGCAAATTGAAAACAGCAGTCCCATCATGTAGTGCACAGACCCATCATGCCAAAGCGTGATGCAGCACGACGCCCAAGCATATCCACTGCACGCAACTTCTCCCTTGAGTGACCAGAGTAAGTGGCACAAATAATAGGTCACAAATCTCTCTCTCTCTTTCTGGGAAGGGACAGGACGTTTTGCCAGGGCCTTGCAGATTTTCTACAGCAGAGTGATATGATTCAGCAAGCCTCAGCGCCACACCAACCTCTAGAGAAGCATGCCAGATTTTTACCCTTCTCATCCAGCTCCTCCCTTTCCTACTTTGTTGTCCACAGCCCATTCTCCTCCTTTGAGCAAGTTTATATAGTTTCCAGTGCTGTGCTTGCTCAGCTCACTTCTCTTCCTTATCAGGCATATCAGTTTCACCTGCGGTCCTGCAGTGCTTTTTCTTATTTTTTTACTACAAGCCTATAATATTTAAAGATACTTGTCAGTCTCTAGGTTTGCGTGCATCTGATAAGGAAAAAAACAAACTATAGGATACACTTCTGCAGAAGTCTTTTCCTTGCACTCACACTGTCAGTGGTGTAGGACTAACAGAAATCAAAGGTCATGGCAGTGCATGCATCTACGGTCTGTTCAAACAAACAGTGAGTTTTTGGTTTTGGGGGAAATATTTAAAATAACGCTCAGCATAGCACCAGAATGGCATATGCCTGGTTGGCCTTGAGTTATGATTCACTGCATGGGTTATGGTCTCTACACAATTCATTTCTATAGGAGGGAGGACCTCTGCATATCAGGCTATTATCAGGATCAGGTTGTTATATGGATGTTTTTTGTATCCCTATAATACCTAATACCACCTGGCAGAGAAATTTTTTTTCTTTGCTATATGTTGTAGAATGGAAAAAAAAAAAGTATATTTCTGATGTTGTTAACAGTCAGCTGTCAGGTGTTTTAACTTTGCAGCACAGGGAAGATATTGGCTTTTCTCTACCAACTTTCATCCTTTGACTCTGAGAAAGGAATTTCTCACTTAGTCAGGACATGGCCTTTTCCTGTCAGCAGCTGGGAGAACGAGGATTGCGTTCTCCAAACAAAGCTCAGCCCTGTTGTCAGGGCTCTCTTTTCAGAAAGGCTCCAGAACAATAATAACTAAAAGGCAGGTTTCAGGGAGCATTCCTTTAAAACACCTGTGTGTGCTTCCCAAAGCAGGATGATGAGTGCAATGTCCTTGCAGTGCAGCGCATTCCAGTGGTGTATCTGGGGCTGCCTCTTTGGAAACACCCTGGGTACATACTGTAAAGACATTAAAGAGATTTCTGCAAGTGCTTCTTGTCTTTTTCCTTAAACCCCTGAGAACAGACATGAAGGAACTCTTTCAAACAATATTTTTCTTCCCTTTTTTGAAAACATTCTTTTGCATGTTACAGACCTATGCTACACATACTATTATTATTGTTAGTAAAGCAATGGTGTCACTTGGCAGTTTCAGTCCAGCAGAGCTGACTCTTTTTAACATGCTCTCCATCTTCTTTCTTGTGCACAGCCATTGTTTCGTTGACTATTTATTGTCTACATTGACTCTAGGCTGAAAATACTGCTGTCCACCTTCCCCTATAAATTAACAGCTCACTTGTGTGTGCATACGTGGCAATTCTATGGTAAAGGCAAAGCTCTCCAGCAGTGCGTAAAGAAAGAGCTTTAGAAAGGAAAATGTTACTGCTCAGACAGCCATGCCCCAACTGGCAGAAGCTACCACTAGCAAAAATTATGTATGTTGTATGTGGGCAAAACCCCAAAATTATGTTGTTTGTTGTAACTTCGAGTCCTTTGAAAGCTCAAGATATATATTTTCTTTAAATTAAGTCACTCTTTCTTTCAAGCTATTGATCAGTCTTTTGGAAAAACAAAATAACAATGATTATTATAGATGGAACTGAGCATCTCCATAGTTAAATTGCATTAAATAATTAAAAGTCTGGAGACAAATGTGTTATGGATTATTTTACTTGAAAAAGATGCTTTCTTGCCCTTATTAAAAATAATCTCAGCGGAGATTAGAAAACATGGATAGAGCCACAGTGTGGTTTTTAATGTTGCATTGTTCCTCTGATATTAAGCTATCGTGACCAAAGAAATGTGCTGCAAAATCAGGTTCAGTGTGTAATAAAAACAAAATGTTTTAATTTAGCCCGGAGCCTGCTGCAAATTCTGACTCTCCAGAGTTAAGGAAGAGAAAATTCTATAGTCTCATTATTTCCAAAGCTTCTGTGTCTCTTCAAAACTGTGTATCCCCTGAGTTCCTTAGCATTTCTACAACAGCAGTTCTCTTTTTCTTTTTTTTCTTTTTTTTTTTTTTTCTTTTCTTCTCTCTGGTGACAACAGTCATGATTTCAGACTGTCAACAAGACTGATCCTGTAGCTGATCCAAACTCTTACTTATATTCTGATGTCAACACAGTAACGGCAACACAATTTTCTTGATTAAAGCTCTGCGGAGGAAGGACCTTTTGGTTTGGTGGAGAGCTAACTGACAGAGTGTCCTGATACATATTTTGTAAATATTATGTTGAAACATTTTATTTTTAGATTATTTTCTCTTTTGTTCAGTAGGTCAGATTAGAATTTAAAATGTTCTGAAATAAAAAGGTGAAAGTATATAAGTGTTGATACTCTGAAAATTAGAAGGCGTGGATGAGTCTTGACTTTGCATTTTTGGGTAAACTTATACAGACTGACAGAAGGTGAGTCTGGAAGGGAGTTTGAGTTGTCTGCTATGTCCCTCTACCTGAAGGCAGGTACAACTGTAGTTAAACTATTTCTGACATATTTGTCTAAACATATTTTAAAATGGGAGCATGCATTTATGCTGGTACCTCTGTAGACAATCTGTTCCCATTCTTAGTTACGCTTACAATTAAAACCTCACTTTGAGAATGTCTGAGATCTCCGTTGTGTAACTTCAGCTGTTATTTCTCATCCTGTGCTATTGCATGTGGAATAAAAATGTGTTTCATCTTGCTTCATAAAGACCTTTTCCTTACTTCAGAGCTTGGCCCTTGTCTCTAGACTAAACAAGCCCTGTCATTTTAATCTCTCCTCGCAGTTCATTGTTTTCCCATTTGTGACGAGTTTTGTGCTCCTCTCTGGACTTTTTTTCACAAGTTGTTGTCCTCCTTGAGCGATGCTGCCCAAAGGAAGATGCTGCTCCTGAAGAGGCTTTTCTAGCCCCGAGCAGGAGGCTTGTTTGTCCTGTCTTACACAGAGCAGCCTAGGGATGCCTCTTGAGATAGTAACTGCTTTCTCATACAATGTTATACTGATGGCTTTATTTAGTCTGTGATCCACTGTCTATTGCTGCAGGTTATTGATTGAGTCAGTTGTTCTCTGTGTTGTATTTGTGTGGCAGATTATTACTGCTTATTCTTTGGACTCATCCTTGCTGAGTTTCTGGTATGTCAGAAGTGTCTTGGATGGAGCTGTCATCAATGAGCATTGTTACTGTTGTCAGTGATTGCTGCTGTTTTTATATATAAGGAATCTTGGGGCCAGGCTGAAGAAAATAATAATAATTTGCAGCATTGCTTGACTATAGCCAAATGATAACAATAGTTCCTTTGTATGATTATTACAAATCACACGGTTTATGAACTTGTAACTTGGAGATATGAAAGTGTGTGGTGCACATGCACAGCTTGTCTCAAACACATGTGAAGGAGAATGGCCGCAACAGGCAAGAAAAGGATAGGCAGAAGCAACGGGTGTTGAGAAATTGCAAGCTTGCAGCAGGAGGAATGGTTCTTGATGCTACCATAGCTGAGTGTCCTGAGTGTTTCTGGTGGTGTGGTCCCACTCAAGGAGAAAGTCACTGAAAATGAGTCATGTGACTCATTTTATTTTCCACTACCAAGGTGATGTAATTCTTTGGAATTTCTCATCAAGTGAAACAGCATTTTCTGGTTTCTTTTTGGTTGGTTGGTTTTGTTTTTGGAAAGGAGATAAAATAGTTTGTCTTGTTCCAGGTGATAAGGGACTAAAAACAGATCCTTCAGTCTAGATGTGCTACTAGATATATCCATTTAACATAGAATCACAGGATGATCTGAGTTGGAAGGGACCTTTAAGGACAGTCTAGCTTCGATGGGGCATCCACAGCTTCTCTAGGCAACCTGTGCCAGTGCCTCACCACCCTTAGAGTGAAGAATTTGGGCATGTATTTGTTAATAAATGGTTATGCTGGGTGTTAAATTTGAATGACTAAAAAAATGTGTGGAGCAGTGCAGAGTTGACCTGAGACCTTATCAGCAATACAGGCAGGATGGACGGGCTCAGTGCTGCCAGCAGAAGGCAGGGGAGGGAGCTGGACCTGGGAAGGGTGGGGTTGGGAGATGGGGAAGAAACTATACTGCTGCTGGATGATGGCAAGGGTTTGTGTGGGGCGCTGGGCCCACTGCTGTTCGTGGTCTGCTCGGTGTTCATGATTCTGCTTTCGGTACCGGCAGCTGCCTCTGTAGCAGAGCCGTGCCTGCCAGGCACTGCACCCGCGTTGTGTCCCACTCTGCTCGGAGAGTTCCTCACCCCCCCCAGGCTGCCATCCCCTGTACCTGCTTCCTGTCACCCCCAATTTCACATGTCACTATTCTTGCTAACCTTTTCAAATAATCCAAAGAATATCTGATTGACGTCTGAAACAACGCATTTGTTCCCAGTAGCAAAGAGTAGACCCTGAGTAACTTATTGTAAAGCTCTGTTTTTACCAGACAGCAATCCATATTGAAGCTTATTAAAGTCATGTGTTCAATTTTTTCATAATTGCTCCCATTCAAACTGTGGCAGGCAGCCAACAAAGCACTAAGTGGAAGTTTCTGTCGGTCCACCTGTCTTTCTGTAGCTAACAAAGTGTGCCGTTTTTTGTCTCGTAGACGTTACACAATTCATTGTCAGAGGAACTTGTTATATATAGACTTAAAATAAATTAGTTCTAGACAAGGCCAAAGCCATTCAACTATACTTCTTTGTATAGTAAGTCATGTATTTATTATACAGAGTGACACGTTAATACTTTGTTTGGGTGGAGAGCTTATTCTTAAACCAGAACAGGCAATTCTGGTTCTTGGCCATATATTCATCTGTTAAACATCCTAATTAAAAAGGACAACATCTTGAACAGTGTGAGTTTTAGCAAGGGCACCCACCTATCTCTGCTTCTTTGCTTCATCAATTAATTGGAAGCTCCCTTCCTGCAAAGGTTGCTGGTTTGGGGCCATCGACCTCTGCCAAAGCCCAGTTTACAGGTGCACTTACCTTACACTGTGCTTCAAACCACAGAAGGAAGTTAGAGATTGCCCCACATGAGACTAATTTGAGAAGTGGGAAATTAATTTTATAGACTTTCAGGATGCAAATGTCTCTCTCTCTCTCCTTTCCCATCCTTCCTTCCTTCCTTCCTCAAATGTACCACTCCTGATTTCTACGAATAACAGGTATGCATTTCATCAAACCTGTAATTAATTCATATTTGGTAGTGTCTTTGGAATTAGAAAGTTGACTCTAGGAGAAGCAACACTGGCAAAGCAAAGAAAACAAAACAAACAAAAAACCTCCTGCTTTCTGTCAGAACAATTCATCTTGAAAATTTTCTTTGCCTGCAAGGAGATTGGCAAAGACAGCTGTTGCTTCATCCTGGAAAATGGCCCAAAACAGGTCTTCCGTAATCTGAAAAAAAAAAAAAAAAATAATAATAATAAAAATAATAATAATAAAAAAATTATTTATTTGCTATAAGCAGTAAGTTCAGCAGCAGGATTTTGCTTTATTTCTGCTATACAATTCAGGTGTGCTGAGGCATGTTTATAGAAGAAAAGAAGCAAACCAGCAATTTGGCTTGCTTGGCCATTAGCAGTGAAGTGCTTCTGGATGATCTAAGAAAATTCTTCCCTCTGGGAGAGTGATCTCATAATAAGACTGGAACCTTAATTTTGGTGATACCCAAACCGTCAACACGTGGTTTCCTTGTTCAGCTGGTTTGTGAGCAGCCAAGTATCATGTTTGGTCAGGCCCAAAGGGGAGTAAAACCTGGTCTCTCTTGGCTCAGCTTTAAGCCTCTCTTACTGTTATATAGAACCTCTCGCTTTTATAGACTGCCTGCTCTCCTGGAAGGCTTTTTCTGATACATTTTCCCTCTTCAATTTCTACAGAAAAACTCATAGGCTTCCTTTGACAGGGTGTTGCCCCCGTTTTAGACATTTATATTAAACCTCTTTAGCAAAATTCATTTTGAATTACTCAAATTCAAATGTAGGGATGCATCGCTAGCTTTTTGTTGTTGAGGAACTTGAATAAAAGAGAGGAAATAAAGGATATTGAAGAGGTTGTCAGTGCTTAAATTCTTGTTAAGGTTGGGCGTGTGGCTTGTGTCAGGTGACTGGGCATATGACTCGTCCTTTGTCTAATAGGTTTTTTGGTTTTAAATGTTTTTACAAGATGGATTAACTTTTGTGACCTGTTTTTCCAGGGAGAACATAAAAGCAATTGAGGCAAAGTTAGGCCTAATCAGGATTAGCTCCTTTTGTTGATCTCACTGGGAAGAATAACCAAGATGATTTACTGTTTAGTGGATGGAAGAAAACAGAGCAGGATAAATTTACACACAATTCAATCTAGCTACTTGTTTGAGCAATTCAGAAATTTATCTTTTAGTTACACCTGAAGTATGCACAGTGATCTAGCATGAAGAAGAGAAATAATCTCCCATCTCTGCCCGTGCAAATACATTCATGCTGGCTTGGGAGATCGGGGTTTTGATACATCCATCGTAATTCCTTTGGAAAGACCTCCTAGTATCTTGATGATCTGCTAAATAATTTGAAGACTGTTATAAACACATTTATTAAGCACTAAAATCTCAGTCTACTCAGGAACCAGAAAATGGTCTTCTTACCAAAGCGAGGGGCCTTCATCTAAATTTAACTGAACAGCGATTATTTGTCTAAGGTCTTTCACACAGCCATAATGTGGGGCTCTTTCACCACAATAATGCTCGCTAAGATCTCTGTGTTTTTTTATCCCTTCTGAAGGAAATGCCAGAGCTTTGGGTTTCATTTTCAGCACCTCCCCATAATATATCTCACTGTTTCTATACACTTAACGTGTCTGTTCACAAGTATGTCTGTCAGCGTCTATGCAGTGCATGAGAACAGGCAAAAAGGTTTTGACTTTAAGGCTGCACTTCTGTCAGAGCAAAAGGGACTGAGATGGGAACTGAAGGTTCGTTTTAAAAATACAACAGAGACATGCACAACAATTGACAGCTCAATTGATCAGAGGCAAAAGTTTCCCACCCCAAATGATCTTTTGTTTAAACTTTTTGAAATCATCAGATTTGATTTTTTTTTTTTTTTTTTTTTTGTCATACAGCATCCCAACAAAGTGAAGCGTTCTGTCCTCAAACACAAATAATCCTGGTGTCTTGAGAAACAAAAGACAGAGTTTTGACTGAGCTGATTTCTGTTCCGCCTAGTCCATCTTTCCCTTCTGTTACTGAATAAAGGTGAACTCCTGGGTGACAAAGAGGAGGCAGAGAAGAAAGAAATCAAATAGCAATTTTGCCTCTGATCTACAGAGCATGGAAGTAAATCCCACTGCCAAACATCTGAAACTAACCCCAAAAAGAAAGTCAGAGCCATTTTTTTCTGCTCCTTTACTGCTGTTTTTCACAGCCCAGGTCATTGGCAACAAGAAGCTGAAGTACAGACAATTATTTTTCAAAAGGGGAAACACTGTCAGTGTGAGCCAGTTTTATCTGTAAGTGAGTGTTATACCTACAACCCCTCATTTCCAGGTTATAACTTTTACTTAAAGTTATATAAATGAGGGTTAATGTCTGAGCTGATGAATGAAGAGGTGTTCTTTGTGAATGTTTTTTGGCAACGTTTAACTCCTCTTCTGCTCAGATGTGCTTCAGTCTCCTTATATTATTCTGTGGGGAATGACATTCATATGTTCTTATCCTAGCAGGATATAGTAATGCAAAATACAGATCTCTTTGGAGAATAGAGACACATGCATAATTTGGTTCTATTTTTAGAAGTAAGGGTTTATGAAAAATAATATATTAAACTGTTCAAAGTAAACCTATAAATTCCCTTAGGTTTCCTTGCAGCACCAGTAACGGCAGTCAGTAGCAATTATTTAATATTTGCTCCATAGACTTTGTATGTTCTCTATCTAAATATTTTTCTGTATTAAGAGGAAAATATCACAGAGAAAGCATTATAACGCTGACATTTTGAATACTAAATGTTGAAAAATAGAAACAAATGCAGAACTTCTAATACATTTTAGTCTTAAAAAGGTATTTAATACTGTGAAAATTTTAATGGAAAAGTAATTTGCATTGACTTAAATAGTGACCTTTCCAGGTAGGCTGAGAACTGGGAGACAGAAATGGAGTGCTAAGGAGTTGCTAGCAATAGTGTGCTACAGGAAGCAAGTTAGAGTTACCCTTAGAAGTCCAAACTGGGAATGAGGCATGCTGGCAGACCTGGAAAGCTTTTCTTACGGCTGCCATGTAGACTACTGGAGACTTCATGCATCAGGACTGTTTAACTAATTATATAATCATAAAGGTTGGAAAAGACCTCCAAGGTCATCTGTTCCAACCACCCCCCTACCACCAATGTCACCCACTAAGCCATGTTGCTAAGCACTATGTCCAACCTTTCCTTAAACACCCCCAGGGATGTAATGCTACATTTGTATGATATTCAAATCTAAAGAAAATAGCTGTTTTACTAGCAAATGCAGAATTTATTAGCTCGTAGCCTCTTTGCACACAGAGCTGCTAAGAGTTTGAAAGGCTGTGGTGTGTCTTTGGGTATTGTCCTTCAATATAAATCCCAAGCAGCACTGTGCTAATCCAAGTACGAAATGCCCTGCAAAGTTTGGATTTCAGTCAGCCTTCACACCAGAGGATGTTTTGGAAAGAATGGAGTGCTTGAATGCAGGGTTTGCTACAGAAGGATCAGTCTGAGAGTACTCCTTCCTCTTAAAATACTGCTCTTCTGTGTTGCGCTGGGAAATAACGTCCCCTCTGTGAAATTTTTCATCCAGCAGGGCTGGCCCCAGCTGTGACTGAAGTCCTTGTTTCTTGGTATCTTGGTGAGACACAGCTTGTGCAAAATGTCTGATGAAGTCTTGAGCATAGAGAGGATGGCAGATCAATGACGTGTTTTAAATGGGGCTCATTATGTCACTTAACTTGCACGTCTAAATGGGGCTGGTTTTATTTTTTTTCTCATAACTATGTAGATACTTAAGTCAGTATCTCATGGCAACAAGTGCCTATAGGGACTTCCTGTGTATTTTCTAAGTGCTGATCCCCCAGCATTGCTACCTTTGAAAAAAAGGCACTTTTATTTAGTTTTAACTTATATTTCTTTTCAGTCTAATGCTTGACCTTAACATCCTATTAAAATTTACAGCTACAATAGGAAATTCTTAATTAACATCATTGTTCTTAGTTTGCTTCCTAGAAGTCTGGAAAGTGGTTTGGTTGCTAGAGCTGATTGAAAGAGTCAAGACAATTAAAAAACAAAACAAAACAAAAAACCTTCAAAACGGTGCAGATCAGCAGAAAAATATTTGTTTTTAAGCCCAAGGTATTCATAAATTTGAGTTACATTTGAGGACTAGCTTCAACTAAACAAAAGCATAATTTTTGAAAAAATGTACAAATAGTTCTCAGTGAAATGTAAATACTTCTGTTTCAAAGTAACATTTCTGTGTAAACATTGACTGAGCTCTAAGCAACAAAAGCAAAAATATGGTGATTTCTAGAAGCAGTAAATAGAAAAGCAGAAAAGGAACAAAATCCTTTGTTTCTGGGCTGAACAATAGGCATTCAAGGTGACAGTGGCAGTTTCTCTGGGAAATGACTGGCAGAAACTTCCAAAGCTTATTTAAGCTTATTTTCATTTTTTCTTTTTTGTTTAGTCACCAAATTCGAAAATTCCTACTGTTTTCATTCTCAAGCTTGGGCATGTGTCTCATTTATATGTATTTCCACGCAAACTCTTTATCTGTGGTTTTTCCTCCTAGTCACATTGCAGTGTCATTTGCGACACCAAACTCTTCGGGGGAAAACCCACTTGCTGCGCTACTTCTCCAAACTATTTTCAAATTAAACAAAGCATCTTCCAGGCCAGAAACCCAAATCACTTAGTGCTTTCCCCCAGATAGAAACTCCTCGGAGTCTCCGTTGCTGAGCGCCTCGCAGGAGCAGGGAGCGCTGGTGTTATAAACAAACATGGCCCAGGGCGGCCGGCCTGCAAAAATAACGTGTAAGGAGGCAGGGTAAATAGTTTACATCTCCTTCAGCCTCTGGGTTGTGTCACGGGTCTGCTAGTTGAAACGAGGCAATCTGCCACGGCCCAAAATATGCATCTCGGGAACAGGAGGAAGGATTTCTGGTGCAGTGGAGAGGCCGTGCCTTCAACTACTCCTTCTGGTAAAAATTGGTTTCTACCAATGTCCCAGCAAGCAGCTGGCTGAGGCCCGGCCCAGCCGAAGAGCATCCATGTTGGGCATCAAGAATTTCAGATACCGTGTACCATTTTTCTCTGCAAAGTACAAGCAGGAAAGGAGTCATTTGCTTGTGATTCCTATTTTTATGCACTGTAAAATATAAAAAGTGAATTGTATATCCAGGCTTTGGGAGTACGGCGTACGTCATCTGTCCTTTCCTGCCTATGTGATAGCTGTCTATCCAGCATCAAAGGGGAAGAAAGATGCTCTAGAAATATTTAGATGTTTAGAAGTCCAGTTAATGACTGTTTTTATGTAAAGTAAGAGTCTGAGTTATGAGGGGAAAAGAGTTAGGTGACTAGGCTTTGGCAGCTCAAAGAAGAGGAGAGGAAGCCCTATCCTAAATTCTCAAACCTCCAATTCTGCTTTGTTTACAGTTTAAATTAGATATAAATATGATCTTTGGGGCTTATTTACATTTAGATTTCCATTTATTTATTTATTTAATAATCCTTACAGTCTAGGGAAGCCCCAGCCCATGCGGTTTGGGAATGGAAGATGAAGAGGTTCCTCAACAAATGGCAAAGAACATTTTGGGAGGTTACACGACACGGGGATGACACCTGCTCTTGCCTGCTGGCTGAGGAATTTGGGAAGAGGTGTTGCTTATTGAAAGAAGAGCTCCCTAGCTGGGGGTCAGTGTTGTATGGAAGTAGAGCCCATTGTCCATATCCTAATTGCCAGGGTTTTAGATGTTCATAAGCATGGCTAATTGCTTGAGTGCATTGTGTTCCGTCTCTTCTCCTTGAATGAACCCCTGGAAAGCTTTCATTTAGATGAAGCTAAGTGTCAGTCTCTTAAAATCTCTGAGCTAGCTTGACTGAGGAAAGGCTGCCCTCCCCACCTGTCAGACAGTCAGTCCCGTAACGTGACTTGGGAATGTTTGGTGAAGATCCTCTCCTGAAGGAGTATTGAGTTGCCTTTCACCTCAGAATGGTATCATGGTTGAAAAGGGAACACAAGCAGGATGATCAACATTTGCTGTGGGGCAAACTAAGCAATGGATAACATATCCATGCAAAGAAAAATGAGGAGAGGCAAATTCTTTGGGGGGATGAGGAAAAGATGGGAATTCTGTGTGTCTAACATCTTGCCTTGAAATCCCAGCCCTAGGAGGTGATGGCAAAACTAACAGTGTAAAGCCAGGATTCTCTTATCTAGCTTCAGGGTTTTTAAAGGGGTCAAGATTTACAGTCATTTAAGGCAAATTTTATAACGCGTCTGTTTTGTAATTAATTCTTCTCAGTTTTCCCCAGTATCTCTGGGAGATGTTTGGCCTGTGGTACATTGGTTAAAAAGGAGTTTTTCAGTGTGTAGCTTTTTTTCTTGTTCATGTAGTTTAAAAGGTCTCTGAAGGAAGCATACAAAAAAATCAGAGAACGAATCTGTTTTGCTGGACTTTTCTGGATTTGCGTAAGAAATGCAACATGCAGGCAGAGTAACTTGATTGTGCTGGTTTCTTGTAAGCATGTCTGAAAAGCATGCTTTTTTTCACTTTTAATTTGGCAGTATTTTGGTTTGAGCTATTCTAATAGAATGATCTATACAAAGTGCATCTGGTCCTTGCTAGAAGTGTGCTGAGATCCATTTTGCCACCACTATTATGGGCAGAAACTGAATTTGCCTTTGGCAGAAACAAAAGCTCCTGAGAGTGCTAAGAGGGCACAGTTTTGCAGGGAAGGGAAAAAGCGGTCTTAAAACACTCGGTTAGTATTATTGCTAAACCTCAAAACATTTTTTTACTAGTGAAGGGAATTAGCAATATGATGTAGAATGCTATTGTTCCTAATAATCTCTTGTGAAATGTGTGTGAGGTTTTAAAATAAAGGATTTTGACTTCTTCCCAAGTCTCCCCAGTATTTCTCATTTGATAATGAATGAGAAAACCAAAAGGGGACCCTGCAAATCCATTACAGTGCATTCCGGACTTGGTTTCACCTTCAATTTTAACAGCATAACTCAGTTTATTTTCAGTGTGAGCTAAGGTTTACGTGAGAAACAATCTACTATTACTTCAATACATATTTCTTTAATTGGCTTTCTCTCACTGATGAAGAGAAAGCAACAGGAATTCTGTGTGTGCATGATCTTGCCTTGAAATCCTGGCCCTAGGTGGTGGTGGCAAAACTAACAGTGCAAAGCCAGGATTTTGTTACCTAGATTCAGGGTTTTTGAAGGGGTGAAGATTTAAGATCATGTACAAACAGTTTGCAGAAGTCACTATTTCTCTCCTGAAATATAACCAGCTTTGGAATTTAATCAGCTCAATTTAATAACTTAATTGACTGTGCTGTTGAGGATAAAACTGAAGAAGTGTGTGTGTGTGTTTTATGCCGAATGTATCACATCCTACTGAAACTGCAGCAGGCAGGATGTAGAATAAATTATAAAGTGCTAATTCAGTTATTTTTGTATTTAACTATTCTTGTTTTGGATACTTTTAAATGGATATCTGATGCCCTTTCTTTAAGTATACCTTCCAGGCTTTGTTGATTTATGTCATTTACATTCATAGAAGAAATTCTGGTGCTGGATAACAAAAATATGTAGTTGATTATACTTTTTTTTTTTTTTTTTTTTTTTTTTTCCCTTTTGGAGTACATTCTAGACTGTTTTGAACATAAATATCTTAACCTTATTCTGTCAAATAAGTATTACAAGGCTCATTCTTGCTTGTGTAGTGTTGGCTTGATGTTGAGGTTCACATTTTATTCATGCTAAGAGTCAGGTTTTTTAAACTACAATTTTAAGTTGACTTCTAAGATAAAGCTAACAGAGTTTATACGATGTTTTCCCCAGCAATACTCCCTCTTATTTTTCTTGCTGCAACTGGGCAGATGAAGCACATGCCTCAGAGCTCAGTTCCTAAATAGGATCCTACAACCGCAGCTCACTATCAATTTGGCAAACATTAGTCATAATTTCAGCTGAATTTCCGACTGGCATTCTTGTTTTTCTGCCGTCTGTTTTATGTATAATTTGTGTCTGTGAACAAAGTAGGCGTTGCAGATATAAGGATCTGTAAGTGGAATATTCGAAGGAAATAATTTTTGAGTCAGATTTGTTAATTACTTATAATCTAACTAATGCACTGAATCTAACTGTTAATATTAATGTACTTAATCTAACTATTACTTATAATCTAACTAATGTATTTTCTGATACCACATTTAGCAACATTTTAATGTTCACATTGATTTTCTTCTGAATGCATGTCTAAATCTTTTAATTTAGTTTCCTTGGACACACTGATAACTGATGGTAAAAAATGGATATTCTGTGCAGAGGCTGATCAACATTTTTTTTCTCTCTTTTTTTTTTTTTTTTTTTTTTTTTTCCCCAGCTTGGGCATGGAGGTGAGACTGTTTCATTAGCACACACATAGTTGGTACTTGTGTCTACCACCTTTAGTCTAAGGGGAAGCTACTTTGGAAGGAAGACTAGTGTAGAAATACAAATTATTACATGTGTGAATGTGAAGGAATTTATATAGTGATCACATTCATCCTTAGAAACTTGTTTTATCCTTTTCCTTTTCCGCCTGGAAGCAGCTCAGTGATGCTGGTTGGTTGACCCAGTAGGGTCCCCACCCAGGAAGGGGCTTTAGAAAATCGTTCCTCTATTGCAGAGTTGAGTAGGGAATTCATTTAGCACTGCCGCATTAAATGAGCAGCAATAAGAAATACAAGCTGGCAGTGAGTAATTTCAGATGACTTTATAGGAAAATAATACTCCCTGTGCATATTTACAGAATATCCAAATAGATTTTCTTGTCCCTTAGTAAAGGTTGACCAGACCAATGATCAGGCTGTGTAGCACGGAAACAACCTCTTATTTGTTAGAGATTTGACCACCAACACATTCTTTAAGAATTCTGCTATTTTATAGAAGAAAGCTGACTTGTTATTATATTATTTTACCCTATATTTGGCATCTACCCCTTATATATTCAGATGGAAATTGTTGCACAATTCATGCATTTAGTTATGTTAACAGTGTTTATAGTGAGTTACAGTACATTACGCTAATGAAGAAGTTTAGTTTTACATCTTTACCTAGCTATAAAATAAACTATTTTATACAAATGAAAAGTTGAAAGCTTGTGAAAATATTTTTCTTTCTCTGTGAAATTACACAGCATCTCAGCTTGAAACACATATTTGCTATAGGCTCCTTGTTCTTATGACTTGGATTATTTTTAGAGATTGAGTGGACCTTAAAGAAATGAAAATTCATCTGGATGACAATATCCATCTTTTTTTAAAATAGCTAAAAAGAAGAAAATTGAAAGAAAAATCTAATTTTGATTATTTATTTCATATCTGTGGACAGCCACTGTCTTTTAATTTCATGTGAGGACCCATGCTATTGTATTTTGTTGGCATTAGTTGCGACTTCTCATTGGCTTTCATTGAGGTCAAGGCTGCTAATTAAATTTTAGTGGGCTAATGGGAGCTCAGTAAACTTCAGATTGGATCTCAGCTGAAATCCGTAGAACGCAGCCTGTGTTCTCCTGCTTCTGTCTTCTATGAAAAGTGTACACAAGCTGCTTTCCTCTCTGTAAGGAAGGGATAGCTGCACAAAAAATGCAGGCTGAGTCTTACTTAGTGGGAGTCCAACACTTTTTTCCCCACAGTACAGTCAGCTAAGATTTTAATGATGTTTTGAGTTACTGCTGAATGTTGTTGAAATGCGTTGTGTCAGACAGTCACAACTGTGGGGATTAGCTAGCAGTTACTTAAGTCCACTAGTATTGCACACAGACGGATGTACAAACTGTGATTCTGACTAATTCATCCATGCAAGACATTCCCTCCAAAGAGGTAAATATTATGGTTTCCTACATACTGACATGGTATACTTAATATGGCGTAATTTAAGTATAATTCATGGTCCGTATTGCATGTGCTTTTAAATGGGTATGAAAGGCAAGGCAACAAACGCTGAGAAAGGAGTGGGCTTCAGATGGTTTTGACATAAATATTTAAGGAAGTGGTGAGAAAATAATTGAGAGAAAGGGGGAAAAGATCAGCGAGCTTGTACAAAGAAAGTGAGAGGAGTGAAGGGCTGGAAGAATGATGAGGATGTAGAAGAAAAGAGACGAAAAGCAGGTGAGAAAGAAACAGATTAGGAAAATGTAAGCTGGTGGAGGGGTCATAAGTTGTTGCAAGTAAACTTACTTGATTTATTTAAAAGAAAACTCAGTGAAGAAAAAGTATCCAAACAAATATTTTTTTTTTTTTAAAAAAAAAAAAAAAAGACAGAAAAAGGAAAAAGTACTTAAAACATTCTGGAGCAAAGGAGGCTGAGGGAAAGCAGGAACTTAAAACATGAAAAAGATAGTAATTTGAAGAAGAGAACAGTAAATTATAGAATCATAGAACATTTCGGGTTGGGGAACCTTACATTTCATCTAGTCCAACCCCCTAATTATGGGAATGCTTTTACTTTTAAATGGTGTAAAGCATGACACACGTATTTTCCTTTTCAGAGTGGTAAAGAGGGTATGAGCAGTCTTTCTGGCTATAGTTGGTACCACATGGATATCAGCACACCTGCAATACACAATATTGCAAGTGGCTTCTCCCCAGTACACTCCGTAATTGAGCTGTCTGGAGGATGGAGTGGCTGGGTTTTTGCTTAGGGCTATCCTAGATGTGGTTATTGCTTTGGCTTGTGTCACTGGTCTGTTGATAAACAGCGACTTTCATTTAAGAAGTTACTTAATATGTCTTTTATAGAGCTAGATGCTTATGATAACAGTGTTATACCACAGATTTCTGTTCACTGTGCACATGTGAACAGTGGTTATGAGGACCATGGCTTTCATACTTGCATTGCATATACTGACTTTATTACATCATATAGTAGCAATATTTCTAATATTAAATAATTTCATTATTTCAAATATTTCATTTTCCCAGTGATTGTTTCAGTATAACTAACTCTTTGTTCCTCTGATTTGGAGCCCTCATGGGTTATTTATTTATAGTTTTGCTTCCTTCAAAAGAATCTCCACTGACTTGCAGTGAACTGGCCAAAGAGTGTGGAATCATGGCTTGCCTTCTCCCTGAGCTTTTGCCTGTGTTTCTTTTTCCTGATGCCCTTATTCCTGGCAATTCCTCTTGGGTTCTTCATTGTTGAACAGGCAGCAGAATCAATGGAAAATAAAATGCTGTTTTGTCTACTGTTTTCCTCAGAGCAACCAATTTATGGTACAACTGGTTTTATCATTTCAGGGTTGTTGTTAGACTGTGTGGTTACAATAGGCAGATATCCTCTGGCTCTGTCTCCTTTCTATATTTTGTTATCCTGTGCTGTATGAGGAGTTTAAGGCCATTCAAGACAATCTGGATGGAGCAGGGGAAGAGTCTAAGAGTCTATATGGTATTCTTGTGCCAGTCCTTTAACAACGGTTTTCATCTGCAAACAAGAAACACTTTTAAAAGTACATCACTGTTTGCATCAATAATTTGCAGGTGGGCAGGCTGCATCGCAGAGCAACTGGGATGAGATCCCATAATTAGGTAGTCGTCACCTTGGGATGAGAATACACATTCTGTATGTCATAGTCTCGCTGCTGTGTTATGCTTCTTTCTTTCCCTCTTTCTTTGTACCTGAATGTGAGCATGCAAGCTAGTTCTTATTTTGGCTCCACAACAAAGCTAAGTGAAAGCACGTTCAGATGTTTAAATCATTTTAATGGCAATGGGTATTCATCTTAAGAAAATGAAATCTGTGTGATCACACTGAAGGCCAGAAGGATATGCCTAGGGAAGGGTATGAGGTCATTTCAGGAGCATTAGGAACCACAAGTCCAGGAAAACACCTGCTTTAGGAATACTGTCCTTCTAATTCATTTGGGCTTGCCTGCAAGCAGGGATCACCCATATAAATCTATCAGACCCTTGGAGAATGGTCCCTTTACTCTATATTTATGGGAACATAACTCTCTTAATCTCTGTGTCGTAGTCTTTACTACCATATGATGAAACTGAATATTTTTATTGTGTAGTGCCAGTGGACCTGAATAGGAGAAGTGATACCAGAGAGAACATAAAAGGGGTTTCTTTGCTTTTTAGATGGGTGTAAGGGAGTTCAATATTACCAGAAAAATGGCTTTGAACAATGCTGATAAAGAAGAGGTTTAATGAGGTTGGGGTTGTTTGCGGAAAATTAGTCCGCATTAGGGTAATATTCCTTCAGGGAGCATTTATAATGCCCGCAGGAATGTGGAGGGGGGGGGATAGGATTTCAGCGCAGCCTCGCAAGCTTTCAGCTGCCAACACACTGCGCACCTGCGTGTTCCCCAGGCTGACCTCTGAGCTGCCTTGAAAGGCGCTGGCATCTGGAAGCACAAGGAAAGATCAGGTTTTTAACTGTTGTTACAAAAAAAAAAAAAAAAAAAAAAAAAAAAAAAAAAAAAAATCCATCTTTTTCTCAACACGTAGAATGCTTTTTCTCGACACGTAGAATGCTTTGCATTTTGCATACTTTTAAGGGTATTAGAAAGTATTTTGTGGTTATGCTTTTTAGTGGTTTGGTGCTTTTTTTCTTTTCATTTTCTTAAATTAATACCATAAAGATCTCAAAGAGATTTGCCAAATAGATAAATAGTATTCAGTTAAAAAAAAGGGGGGGGGGGGGAGGCTAGTTGGCAAGACTCAGGAAAATAATTTCATACTCTGTTGCTTATCTGGGCAAGAATGTTCTCCCTAGCAAGTGCAGATTCGGGCATGACAGGTTCAGCATTTATCTTCCTTGCAGAGGTCTGGGATAGCATCTCATTTTCAAATTGTAATGATATAGAGATAAAATTTAAATACTGTTCTACAAGGATTTCCACTTCATAATGGTATACTTCAAAACTGTTATCTCTGGTAGTAACTTGCGAACTGTAAGTGCATGTAATTTGCATTGCTTGGAATTAACTGTTTTGTAATTACACTTTGATTTGTCAGACTTTATCAGACATTTCAGAACGGTTAAGCTATGCTGCTTATGAACTTCCATGTCAGTAATTTTGCAGTATAAAATGGTGCTTATTAAATGCACACATTTTCCTTTTTGGAATTTAAAAGTGACTCACTTTGGCATCTGTAGCTTATTTCTTGCAATCTAGTTAATTGAGTAGCTTCTCTGTTTATCTTCAAATGCAGATAAATGGCTTTCAGAGCAGTGTTTATAGCTTAATAGTTCCTGAAATAAGAGTCAACATTATCTCCTAGACTCTACCAGTCATAACTAATGATCCCTCTGCTTACACTGTTGAGCAAGTAAGGAGACACTGAACCCGGCAGAGAGCAAGGGCCCGGTGCAGTGGGAGGATAGTTTGTGTGTGATGGCGCCTAGCAGACAAGGCTTTCATGGCTCGCTAGTGTTAATTGGGAACCCAAATTTGTCCTCAGCCACCTCTAACCTCCTATCACTGAACTGTTCTTCTGCAAACATGTATGCAAACCCGCGGATAAGTTTACATCACACAGTGGTCTCGCTTCTCTTGTCGATTAAAGTAAATAGAATCAGTTTGCTCTTAGATTTGCTTCAGTTTTGTCCATCAGTACATTTTGCCACAAAAAATCTCCGCAGATATTGGGGGTATTTTTAATGTTCTAAAAGGCATTGGCAGTGAGCCTAAATGAGGCATTGTGTTGAGGGCTGAAAGAGGATGAGAAAATAATTAGGCAGCTGGCAATTACTGTATTTTGTGCTGGAGCTGTGTTTTTTATGACATTTTAAATGTATTAATGAAAATAAGATGCCTTTATATATATATATATATTTTTTTTTTTTTTTTCCTGAATGTAGAGTGGTAGCCTTTCCTTTGTAATAGGGCTAAGTGCAAGCTTCAGGGAAAAAAGAGGGAAAAGAAAGGGGAAAAAAAAAAAAAAAGTGGAGTAAATGAGAAATGCTATATTATTATTACCTCTGGAACAAAAGTTGCCTGTTTATCCATGAAATTTAAATAACAAAGCAACAATGCTTCATTGCCTCGAGCTTAAATGGTCTTCTATACTTCTGCCAATTTCCCTGTATGATCTTTCACCTCAGCTCTTCAAGAAAGATATTTACTGGAAATTACAAATATAGGTGGTGAGAGGTCGATATCTACTTGAATAATATCAGCCAGGACAATGTTCTGGTTTCGGGAAGGCAATCGAACAGCCAGCTTTTCCTGACTTCTGATGAATTTTAACGGGTGACATGTAAATCAGTCTCCATACCTAGTTCCTAGTCTCCACAGCCATCTAGTCCACCACTTTCAAAAGCTGATTAAATGTAAACATTTAGGTGGGTGACCAGTTGGAAAAATAATTATATGTAAAAGGTGTTCTTACTTAAAGATTTTTTTATCAGTCTCGATTATGCTTCAGCTTCCATGTATTTAATGGTTTTTCCAAACTTTTATTTTATTTTTTACTTTTTAATAAGTTTTGATCTTTGTTTTGGATGTTCATATGAAAAGGTGTGTGGATAACGTAGGGTTAGAGCACTTGCTTAAGGTATGGAAAACTGCAGGTAAGTCCTTGTTCTTCCACACACTCATTGGTAGAAGCTTTGGAGAAGCCATTGAATTTCTTTGTCTTGAGATTTACTGATCCATTTTCAAATGATTTGAGCTTGGGCTCTGGTTCTTGGAGTTGGGGAGCCAGGGCTGATGGTTGGACTTCCCTTCCCTTCCCTTCCCTTCCCTTCCCTTCCCTTCCCTTCCCTTCCCGACTTGTTCCAGGCTGCAGCTGAAGCAAAAGTCAACACAATGCAGAGCTTTTCCCCTTGGAAAGCCCGGGCTCACATGTGAAGTTGAGCTGAGCTGTGAGCTAACCGGATGAATAAACCTGTGACCTTTGGGTCCTCGTTCCCTAGCTGTAAAATGAGATGTCACTGGGGAGCATGGGTAGGGGTGAGAGAGGAGGGCTGCTTTGCATCATTTTGGTTGTTTTAGACTTACTACATTATATATAAACCTAATGAAGTTTAAAGCAAATTGGCTTTAGAATTTAGAATTTAGAATTTGTTTCAGAATCTGTGTGCATCGTCATTTTAGGAGAAGTTGGAAAGCATGGAAATGATGGTAGGAGAGGCCAAAAGGCAGGGGAGGCTTCCTCCTGCCTTCACATGCAGCTCTCCCTGTAACAGTAAGAAAAAAAAAAAAAAAAAAAAAAAAAAAAAAAAAAAAAAAAGATGACAAGGCAACAAGTGGGATGCTCTCAGAGAAATGAACAGGAGGAGTGTGATGGCTGCTAGGAACACCACCGCGAAGTTCAAGCAGTTTTGAGCCAGCCCATCTCATGACATTGCCTTGGCTGATGAATTTATGTCATGTATCTCTTTCACATGGTGCACATGATCTTGTTAGCATATACCAGTGGTTCTCGAACATAGGGATGCAGCTGGAACACACCAAATGATATGGAGGAATTAAAATACAAACATCGCCTCTGATAGCAGAGAGTAGTCTGCTAGCATCGAATAGCTTGAAGAACGTCTGAATAAGACTGTTTTTTAAAATTGCGCATTTCCAAGGGTTATATATATATATATTTTAAAGGAAATGTATTTTTAATACTGGTTATCCTATAAATATCAGGATAATTGATTGTTTTCAACTATCTTGCCTCCACCTTGGAGTTAAATATTCGCTGTCTTTCCAGCAAGGGACCAGATTTTCCTTCTCTTTGCATATAGTTATTTTGCATATAGTTATCAAAAGCTAGGTATCCTAGCAGTGACTTGAAGACCTCTTCTCTTTAAAAAAATAAAATAGAGAGAGGGAGAGAGATCAAATCCCTGCCATCTGTTTTAATTAAACCATCATCTCTTCTCCAGCGGCATTTTTTTATTTTGCCTACAAGGTAAACCACAAGAAGCCTAAAAGCCATCAGCCCTTCTCTTGATCATGCTGACTGGAGACCTTGTGTTGAGCTAGATAAATGAGAACCACCGTGGTGTATCCCTGACACAGGCAGACCCACTTTAAAGGGAGCTGGGGAGCGACGGGGGAGCACCAGTGTGCATTTCACATCCTAACTTTGGAACCTGCTTGTAGCCATCTGGAAATAGTTACAAATCCTGTATTGCTCAACGTCTCTATTTTATTTGTAATTCCAGGATTTTCTTTTTCTTTCACCTTTCTACTGTCATATCCTATGCAGCCTGAATATTGCTTTGTGCCTGGTTGAAATAACATTGTTTGCCAGCTTACAATCAAAGGGAGTGCTGAGAAAAACAGCTGAGCTGCATTAGGCAGAGGCAGCCTGGACTGCATTTCTTTGCTGCCGAATAACACACCACAGGTGCAGGATTAGCCCAGCACACGGTGCTGTGTTTTCTTAGCTCAAGCCCCCTGAACCATGCTCTGCCTCCTCACATGACTCTCATCTTCGGGGAATCTGGCAGCTATGTAGCGAGCCCACAGAAACTGCCTGTAAGTAGATGGCTTAGCATTCCAGCTCACAAAGTGCTTCCCCCCCCACCCCCTTCCATTTTCTTCTTTTTTTTTCTTTTTCTTTCCTTTTTAATTTTTTAGGAGTGCTTTAAAGAGATTTTTTTTTTAAAAAAAGAACAATGAAGTTTTACTGAAAGGTTATAGAGGGAAACGTGTGATTGGGGAAAGAAAAAAAAAAAAAAAAAAGGCATCTTAGCTGGAGTAAGGCATGGCAGTGTGGGGCTGTCCCGTGGGGCAGCAGGCAGGCTGATGCTTGCTACGTGCCTCTTCTCTCTGCTCTTCTATGGTCATGGCGTGCCTGGGACATTTTGTGTTTGAAGGTTGTTGTGGACCCTTCTGGGGAGTTGTCCTGAAGATCTGCAAACGCTTTGGTGCTTTTTTGTCAGTTTAGGTTTAAGGAGAGAGGTGGTATATTTCCAGAGAAAATACTGCAGCTGAAACAAAAGATTTCCCATTCTCCTTTTAGTGAAGAAGAGATTTTTAGAAGTCCTGATACTTGGCATTCAGCCTGACAATTTAAGAGGGAATATACGTTACTATTAATCTCTGCTTTTGAAATTAATTTAAAAGTAAGGGTTTTTAGTGATAATGATCAAGTTTGATGCCAACTTTGCATTTTGAGCATAAATTTTAGAGTCGGGACTGGTTTTAGCCTTAGCAATAGGCACCTTTCTGTCTAATTTTAAAGTTATGATGGCAGTGTATAACGCATGTGTATGTTGGTGCTTATTAAAATCAGCATCTATTCTATACATCTTAAACACTAATTAAAAGGAGAAATACCAAAGTAATTAAAAGAAATGTATTTTTTTCTCCCATAACTTGTTTTCATCACTGTTCATATATAGCTGGGTGCTGAAAAAGACCAGTTTTACATTTGTCCAGAATTGTTTCTTTCTTCAAACTCTGTAGAGAATGTTTAAGAAAAGGTAGTCACATAACTCTTAAAACTTTTGTTCAAGGAGCTGTGCATGTGGGATACAAGTTCTACTGGCGTAGAAAAACAAGCCTACCAAACCCAATGGGTCTGACAGCACATTCCCTGTCTTCTGGAGGTGGCTGTGTGTGGCAGCCTGCTGGAGGGGACCAACTGATGCTTTGGTGGCAGTGCCATCAGGGGTGGATGGCACATGCAGACGAGCTCAGCAGATGCTCTGAAGTGTGCAGACAGGGAAATGCTTTTAGGCTGCTCAAACGCTTTGGGAAAACCATAGCACTTATGTCTGTGGTCAGAATTGATTATTGTTGTTTCATGCATGCAATTAATTTGGGTTTGTAATAGAGATGCCTTCCACCCCCCTTTAAATGGATTTATTTGTTTTCTGTCAAAGTGAGTAAGTCAATGGCATTTTATGTTGCTTTCAGCCACGTTTGCAGAAGACAATTTTGTGCCTCAGTCCTCCTTCTCAAACACAAAGATCTTCTTCATTGCATACTATTTCTATCCATGCAGCTCAGACCCCTATACAGTGTGTGTGGTTGGGCCTACAGTAGCAGCAGTCAGTTCAGTTCGCTCTCTGCTCTGGCTGCTGAACAGTACAATAATTTATCCTGTCACTTGTTCAGTTACTTCAAACACTGCCCGGTGTGGTGAATTGGCAGGGTAGCATTTGCCTTGGGGTAGAAAAAGTCTTACAGATACTCGAGTGCTTCATTCAGCAAAATTGAGTTGGTGAGTGTCGTAACCACATGTGATTTAGGGGTGTTGATGGCATCTACCCCTAAAAAATGAACAAAACATACTAGTGCTTGCTTCAGGTACCAAATAATCTGCCCTTCTGACAGACAGATGGGCACTTGATGGAAATTTGTAGGGAGCAGATGATTTGGGAAGCACTCGTGATGAGCTAATCGATAAACCAAGTTGAAAGAAAGTTATATAGAGAAATGGCCCCAAAATAGAGCTATGATTCTTTAATGCTTTCATATAAATTATTTGGATGCAGGACTCAAATGCATGCTAAGTAAGTTTGTGGATGACATTAAACTGGGAGGAGCTGTTGACTCCCTTGAGGGTGGAGAGGCCTTGCAGAAAAATCTTGACAAATCAGAGGGCTGGGCAATCACCAACAATGTAAAGTTTAATAAGAGCAAGTGCTGGATTTTGCACCTAGGATGGCACAACCCTGGCTATGTGTACAGTTTTGGGGATGAGAGGCTGGAGAGCAGCCCCACAAAAAGGGATCTGTGGATTCTGGGTGGCAGCAAGTTGAACATGAGCCAACAGCATGCCCTGGCAGCCAGGAGGGCCACCGATACTCTGGGGTGCATCAGGCACGGCATTGCTAGTTGGTCAAAGTAAAGGATTGTCCCACTCTGCACTGATGCAGCCTCACCTCATGTACTGTGTGCAGTTCTGGGCACCACAGTACAAAAGAGATAGAACTGTTAGAGCATCCAAAGGAAGGCTACAAAGATAGCAAAGGATCTAGAGAGGAAGGTGTATGAAGATCAGCTGTGGTCCATTGGTTTGTTTAGCCCAGAGGTGGCTGAGGGGAGGCCTCATGGTGGCCTGCAGCTCCCTCACAAGGGGAGCAGAGGGGCAGGCGCTGAGCTCTGCTCTCTGGGGACAGCGACAGGACCAGAGGAAACAGCATGGAGCTGGGGCAGGGGAGGGTCAGGCTGGGGGTTAGGGAAAGGTTCTGCACCCAGAGGGTGGTCAGGCACTGGAACAGGCTCCTAGGGAAGTGGTCAGAGCACCAAGCCTAATGGATTTCAAGAAGTTTTTGGACAATGCTCTCAGACATTGAGTCTGCTTTTTGGGTGGTCCTGTGTGGAGCCAGGAGTTAGACTCAGCGATCCTTGTGGGTCCCTTCCAACTCGGGATATTCTATGATTCTATAGAATCATTTAGGTTGGAAAAGACCTTCAAGATCACCAAGTCCAATCATCAGCCTGACCTACTGAATTCCATCACTAAAACATGTCCTTAAGAAATGCCATTAAAAACAGCACACACATATGCTATAAGATAGCTATATAACAGCTATTTCTTCTTCTTGTGAACTCTACCCCATTTGTTAAGAGAAGTGAGAGGGAACAATTACATAGCAGGACTGAAACAGGAGTTTGAGAACTATGAAGGTTGCTCTCTAGGCTGATCCGAAGGTACGTCACATCTACCGAAGAACAGCCAAAGCAAATCAGTCAGAAGGGCACTGGTTCCTGCAAGCATGGCAGGGGCATGTGCTCATTACATTTTAATGTACAGGTGCAGTTTTTGGTGTTGGAGTGAGAAGAGCTAGCTGATATTTTTATCTTCCAGCCACTATATTTATCTTGACTACTGGGCATAGCATTCTTGGGTTTCTTTTCCTTGGAAACGGGAAGAGGAGTGGTGATTTATTAAATGCATCTGAGAGCACCACAGGGTGAAGGCTGTCTGTTGCTGCTTCTCTTAAATGCTTCTCATTGTCTTAATGCCTCAGTCAATCAGAATATCATCTGAAATGATAAGAAATAAAAATCGAAAGCTTGTCCATTACAATCTTTGATGCCTTCTTAAAGATCAGATGGCAAAGCATAATTCAGTAGTAACGACATCAGATTGTATTGCTTCCTGTCTGAAATTCTTTTTCCTCTTGCTAGTGTTCAGGGAGGTTTTCAAGATTGCTTGCAAAGGCATTGGCAAAATATCACAATGGTGGCATTCAGTGTTTGCTGCTGGGAACTGCAAGCACATGTGGGGATTTACAGCTTAAGAACAGAAGTAACAAGCTTTGGTCTGTAATAGCTATCTTCCCATTTCTCTTTCCATTAAAAGTTGCTGAAGGTAGTGTGGTACAGACCTTGAATGCTGTCCGCAGTTTAACAGCCAGACTGCTCATCTCACATCTTAGCTGAGTTTCCATTCCCTGTTTTGATCCAGTGATGCTCATAGATGGGGTTTTGCAGCTGAGCTGTAGTTGGTTTACTTCATGAATTTTGATTACATTAGCTCAACAGTGTCCCAAGATGCTGTCAGGGAAGAAATGGAAAAGAAAGCTTTGTTACATAAAAGTGATGAGAGAAAAATAACCCATCTTTCAAAGAAATTACTTCAGCAGTTTCACTGAAATAGTTAAATTTGTTTTCTGTGGTAAGGAATATTGCAAATTTGCGAGACTATCATTTAAAGTGCCTCTGTACATTGTAAACCACTATTCAGTAACTTAATTTCCATTTGAGGTTATCTTGAAAAGTAGATGTAGGCAGTGTGAACCAAATTAATAAATGAAACTATATGAAGTAATTCAACCATGGCAAACCTAAATTTCTGCATGTTATCACACAAAGCTAGGCTAATGTGCATCTGAAATATCTGATTTTGTACCTTAATGACAAACACTTCAAGAACAGGTGGGATTCAGCTGCACTTTATCTCCTCAGATTCTTTTGAGGGATGATGCATGGTTATGACTCAATCTTTTTCAGAATGAAGCCAGGAGAGATGGTCATTTTCAGAGTGGCCCCTGGATCTCAGTGTTTATGGAATATTTGTCTTAGTGTTCCAGTTTTATAACCTATTACCCTCATACATGCATAAAACAGTAGCACACTTCCATAAACATTTGCAAAATATTCATTCATATTGAATGGGACAAGAACACACAATTCAGAAAAATGTAATGGTAGATCCAGAATATGCTATCTGTAGATTTGCTGTGCTCCTAAAAAGAGATTAGAAAAAAAGGAAAATATTTTGATACCTTACTAAGGATGTGAAATACTTTTTTTTTTTTAACACTTACAGAGATGAATGAAAAGGTAATTTATATTTAAAAAGCTTCTCTTTGGAATGGAACAATTACAAGTGGAACCAGATGATTATGAACAGTAGAATTAAGTGAGGGGTTTAATAGAATTGTAGAAATTCTTTAATAAAGGAAAGTTACAGTGAGTATATAGCTAGACTTCACTGTGTCTGGAAAGGCAGGCTAAAACACTTTGCATGGTCTTTGCTTTGGAATTTCTTTTGTGCTTTTTTTCTATTGGTACAGTATCTCATGTTATGAGAAGACAGCCAATGGGTTCTCATTTTTTCCAACTGAGAAATGACACAGATTAACTGTGGATAGCAGAAATGAGAGGAAACCAGGAAAAAGTAACACTCAATCAAACTGTGATGTAATGGCGGACAGCAAATTATATGGGAGTTTTCCATGGGTTATGACACCAAAGAAGTCTTTGCAATTTTAATTTACAAGTAGTATGGCATTAATTTGAGTATTAATTTGAGGGGTCTCGTCTCAGTGGTTTTGTCGCAGCTTGTTACATTCCATGCTGAACTTAACTGATTTAGCTAATAATATCAAGTATGATTAAGATGGTTTACTTTATGGGAAAAGGGCGCTTATCCTGTTCAAGCCAAATGCTAAAGCATTTTCTTAAAATAAATAACCCACACATTTTTTAAATTAGTAGCAGATACATATACCTATATTGGTATTCAGTGACAATTCCAATAATAGAGACAGGTTATTTTTAATTTAAGAAAACTGCCTTGACAAATTGTTTAAGTTATCTGATTGTAACCCTTGCTTATTTGCATCATGAATGAAAGCAAAACCATCCCAAATTTTGAACTATAGAGATGAGAAGGTTGTACATGCTTTGATGCATAGCAACTCCAACAAAGGTGTAAAATGAAGCAAATCATACAAGATAAACCCAATGTTGCTACATTTCTGTTAGTATGCCTATTTATTACAACAGGTATATGTATATCAGAGTAAAGCTATTTTCAATCACCATTTCATGCTAACCTCATTTGAAGCTCACTAGTGCAAGACAGTCATACACTGAAAATGCGAGCATGTTGTTTTCATTTTTCTGGTACTTTTAATGCCAGATTTTGTTTACTGTGGTTTTGGATCAATTGTGCAGGTCTTGGCATCTGGCCTTTCCTTGTTTTATGTGGTAGCCTTGAATATGCAGCAAAAGGAGACTGTCATGATCCTTTTTTCCTTCTTTGTTATTATGAAAGTCACCAATAAAAATGTTTTACTGTTACCTCTTGACCATTTCACACAGTAGATCAGGCTGAGTTAAGAGGTATAATTTATTTCAACTTCTTGAACTGTGGTGTGTTTTCATTACTGACTATTTGCCAAAAAATATCCCATGGAAATTCTTTTATCTGATGACTGCAAAGTGCAGTGAGTTAGCAGTTAGTTATTTCCCTTTCTCTTAAAACAATCATGTCAATGGTGTAACACTGGCCTGGTGGGAAGTCATCAAGCTGCAGTTCATGATGTAGTATAGGAAACCCTAGCAGGGTGTTGTATGATAGTTTTGTATTTTAATGCAAGTATGATTTGATGAAAAGCTCACCAGCTGTATAGGCCAGTACAGGCTGCAGATGAAGTAACCTTGTGGCTTAAAACCATTGGATGGAAATTCTGTCAAGCTGACTGTTTTGCTGCCTTCTGACCTAAAGTAGATTTAGAGGTTTTCTTTAACCCTTGTTCAGATGCTTTTGTGTATTTAATTTCCAGTCTAAAGGGCCTTTCCGTAATACTCAAAGCTTCCACGTATACCTTCTCAGAAGCAGCAAACATATCTCAATGTCAGTGAATGCTGTAAGCTACATTTTTTTTTTCTTTTTATAAGAATGGGAAAATATGAATGGATCATACTGTGTTAGTATGAGGCTTCAAATACTGTGTGGAAAGAATAATGATCACTGTACTTTTTTCATAATTTGTTTGTGGACCTTAATATCTATTTTAATAAGAAACAAGTCTGACTTTTACTCCTGGCAAACCCATGCAAAGGTTATAGATCTGCTTTTATACTGGATGGCTAGCACATAAATCACATGGCTGTGGTACAGAAGTCAATCTGTTGAGGCAACTATTGCTAATTATTTATCCTCAGGGAACAGGGTGGCTTAAGATTTGGACTCCAGTAACAGAGTACAGAGCTTTTCACCTCCTTCATTACTGGACTTGTTGAATCAGGGTAGTGCCCAAAAGTCATTACCATCTGATGGCTCTGGGCCTGTGTGAAATGAGTTATTGGGCTTTATCCAGGTTCTAGTGGAGAAATTCCTGTCCAAATTGCATAGCAATGGCTACAGCTGGCAAGGGTTGGAGTACTTATTGGCAGCCACAGCAGAGAGCTTGAGGACTGAATGTATATTAGGAGATGTGCTCTCTAGATGAGATTTTTATGCTCTTACATGGATCAATGCAGAGAAGCTTAAATAGATGGCTTTCTTTTTGTGTCTGTGGGTACCACCATCTTGCAGACAGCATTATTTAAAAAAAATAAAAATCTCTCATCCTGAAGGTTACTTCACTGTGGCTGTGTAATCAGTTTTATGTCATTAAAAGGAGAAATTGAATAACAGTGAAGGGGTTTGACACACAGGAAAGGGGAATTTAGTATTTAGATACTTATTGCTCTAGGATTACCATGAAGTTTAGGAGGGATGGGAACCAAATGTGAATAATATTTCTAAGGTGGCTTATTTGTTGACATGGGGCTTAGTGGGGTTTTAGACTAGACACATTAGTCATTTCTATAGTCATCCAAGGTAATGCTTCCATTTTACAGCACATTACAATGTTTTCCTCACTCTCTTCCTGCTGACTTCATGATCTTCCTAGTCTCACCTTTTGGTAAAGTTTGCCTTCAGATACGATAGAGAATCTCAGGCAAAGCACAGAAGCTACAGATAGACACTAACATTTTTAAAACAAACAAACAGGCATACCTCTTCTGGGCACACAACTCCCTTTCTCAGTGGACATTCATAACAGAGGGCATCACGTCACAATTGAGTGGTTCCAGTCCTACAGCAGAAAACCTATCAGAAGCAGTACTCCAAATAGACTTCAGAGCCCTGGTGGACACCTGCCTGTTCTTGTGGTGGAAGGTACTTTGTGCATGCTCATGAACTTCAGTAGATAAGCTGAGAAAAATCTACTAAACTTGATGTGGTATAGGTCTGAAGGTACGGACTCTTAACTGTTTAATTCCCCAGTGTAGCCAGTGAGTTTCTCAGCAGTGTGCAAGAACATTGCTTCTGCTACCTCTGTTTTTCTGCAGTTTTTCTATGTTGTCCTCTGTTCAGTGGGGATGGGAAGCTGGCTATAAGCAACAGAATAGGGTATAGCAGAGAAGCGGCCAAGTTCAAATGGGATAGAATCCCTTGCATTCATGGCACTTGGACATGGGCCCTTCAGAGAGCTTTTCAACACCATAAGGGCTAGACAGAGCCAGGTTTGCAAGAACTGGATGCAATTGTTACAGCATGGCAGCAAAAGCAAGAGCAGTAGGCTGTTAGCCATCTCAACTGTGCATTTCACACCTGAAATCAGGAAGAACTGGTTTCCAGATTCTGGAAAGCTCGTCATGATGGGATTCTTCCTACAAGTTACAGTTCTTGGAAGGGACAGCTGAAAATCTTTCTGCTCTGAAGTCAGGCAGACATAAGTTTCTGTGGGAGTCTCCTGAATTCTGAGCAGGAGGAGATTTCCTAAGCGGTCCTCAGTCGCCTGTTAGGTAAGACATCAATTTCAGAGGCAAGAGCCCATCTCTTTAGCTAGGACTCAAGAATTTAAGGAAAGGAACAACAAGATAAAGCAAGAAGGATTTTTCTTTATAGAAGATGAAAAAGGGCCTGAGAGTATCCTACTCCTACCTCTTTTAATTATATTTGATTTCATGCATTAGACACTGAACTGCAATGATTTTCCACTAGTTTTGACCTGGGCACGAACAGGAAACAAAATTTTAAGCTACATCCCCTATTTCAATGTCTTGGAAGTGTAAGTATGAATACCAACCAGTCTAAATCATACTAAGTTTTCTCAAAACAAACTATATTTCTCAACAGCCACCTGTGGTTTTGACAGTACTTCATATTGTAGTTCAGCGGCTCCCACCTGCCTCATTTTAACCAGGGATACAAACAGGTCTAGAGATGCAAGCTGCTGTTTACAGCAAGTTCTGCAGAAGCTGTTCTTGATCCTATCCCTGATGAGTGATGGGCACAACTCTTATTTATTGAAAGAGGTAACAAACAACTAAATGCCTTCCTTATAATACATACAATTGTAGGTTAAACTTTTTTTTTTTAATGCTTCAAAGTGCAGAAGCCTTTCCTTTTCTTTGTGTACACAACATGTTGAAGAAGTCCTTACATAGGGCACAGGATTTCACTCAGTTGCCTCATGAGCTAGAAGGTCATTTAGTTGCTTTATGAGCTTGAAGTTTGAAAATTCTTGACAGGAATATTAATAATTCAATATTCCCCATCCAGTAGTAGGAAAGTAAATCTGATTGAAAGATCTTATTTAATCTCTAAACCTGCGACCCAGGGAGCAAACATCTCTTGATACTAATTTGCTGTATACAAGCTGCATTTTAAAATTTTATGTTGTGAGAAACAAGCAGTGCATTTTCCCTTAAACACTTGCTGCATCTTAAGTTACAGCTATGAGCAAATAAATATGTACTTCATCTTGAGTGAACTAAACCACTGAGTTCTAATTTTGTTAAGATTTTAAAAGTATATTCAACAGCCACTTTTGTCATGAATGCAATTAATATCTTGATGCTGGGTACAAGAGTTAAAAGCCCGTAGCTTGTGTGTCCTTTGTAATGAGTTTTCTGGTTTGACTTTCTAAAGAGGTGAGCTAATCAAAACCTCAAATTGGTTTCAGTGGGATGCATAGGTACTGAACAAATATAAAGATCAAGCCATATGAGTTTTGTATTTCACAGATGTTATAATCTGATATGGTGAATGATTGTATTTCATGTGCATCACCCTAACACTAACATGCAAGGAGTGCATGATCTTCAGAAAGCTAACATGTCTGAATACTATATCTTTAAGTATAAAGCCCCACTTTCCTCAGAGCTAATGAGTTTCAGCTTTTCCCCTAGTTTACTAGGGACAGCTCACATGAAGAAAACTAGAGCACACCTGCCAGTTGTTGCCAGTGCCTTTCATATGCAAGGCTTTCCTGCCAGAGCTGACACAAGACAGCAGGACATGAAGCTGAGAGGTAACATGCATGCATGCCCAGAAGTGTAGACTAGTCTTCCTTAGTCCTTGTAAGGGCATGGGCTGCTTGATCAGCTCTGCTCATTCTCTGGTCTCTGCTTCAGTGCCTTTCAGCTTGTTCTCAGTTGTTGCTTTCCATCTAAGCCCTGAAGTAGATGCTTGTTCCCATCACCTCTGCCTGTTTGTCTATCCCATCTCTCCCTAGGGAGTTGAAGAGGACAGAGTTTTCTGTCAGCTCCACAATATATCAGTACCAGTGATGGAGATATGAGGAGGATTTTAATTAGAGCCAAACAGTGTTGTATAATAACGCCAATTGTTTCTGAAGATTTAACAGTAAATGAAGAATTTCAAGCCTGCTCTTCAACTACTCTGTTGGAGACAGTGTTCATAAGGGAGCCTTTAGTAAGAATTCTTACAGGGAAGCAAGAGAAAAGTGAGAAACTGCCAGTTGAAGCTTTTCATGCTGATATCATTTTGTCTTTGAGGCTTAAAATATTCACAAGCACCAAAAGCTGATATTTGAGTAGAACTGGGGCAAGGGGAAGAGCAAGTTACTTAAACAGCTCCTAGCCTCTCACCAGCATCTCTAGCTCTACTGCACCAGATCCATGTTTCAGTACTCTGATATTTTCAGGAGTAATCACCCCCATGGATTTCAGCATTTTTCATTCTAGGACATGTGCTTGCAGTTGACTTGGTTTATAGATTTTTAAAGAATGTAAATAAACTGTTTTTCCTTGTCTTTCAAGTAGTGCTTGTACAACTCAGTGACAAAGTGCTGTTGAACTTGAAAGAACATCACTTCCTGTTAAATCTTTGCTAAATTGAATGTCCATGTTCTGCTCTGTCTTGAGTACTGTAAATCCTGTTCTGTTTTAGTTTCAGTGAGTGTAGATGTGTGCCAAGTATAGAGACAAAGAAAGTGCAAAGGTATAATCAAGGATCTGACCTATGTAGTGCAATAGGAGAAAAGCCACACTCCACAGTCTGAGAAGCACACCATCTCTCTGCAATGCTGCCAGCAGCAGAACTTGAACATCAGCACCTTTGATCTAAGGTCACAAAGGCCCAGTAAACCTCACACACCAGTGTGCATTTCAGAGGCACCTAGAAAAAACTGTTCTGTAGTGAATTCCTGGTTCAAATAGCTTTCTCAAACTTTGATGGGTAGGAATACTGTAAACTGTTCATTCCAAGTCTTGAAATCACGCCTTGATTTTTTTCTCTTCCCCCTTAATTTCTAGCTAGTTTTCTGGACAACATGCCCTTGAGAAGCTCCAGCAAGCTGAGCATGGAAAGCAGAAAAGATGGTGAGAGCACAGCACCTGCCCCTCCACAGAAGAAGCTGTCTTGTCAGTGCCATCATCATTGTCCAGAGGACTCTGTCAACAGCACCTGCAGGTTTGTGAAACATTTAGTTGTATAACCTGGGAAAACTTGTTTGTGGTAGTTCTGCAGTCCCGAGTTGGATGTTGCAGTTCTTGTTTGAACAAATTAGTTGTTTATACCTGTCTAAAAGTTTGATTTTTTTAAACCTAGATGCTAACTACACATCTATATTTTAATATTAGGGTATTCACATCTTCCAAGTTTTGGATACTTGTATTAATTCTTCGCATATGAAAGGTAGGAGCTGGTCTTTAAGAGGTACATGCAGTTAATGAGAGGGGACTTAATGGAGATGCATTGATGCATCTGTAAATGCTTCTAAATTTATAATCACTCTTTATGAAGCACCATTTATTATAAGAAACCCGCTCTTGATATGTTTTTTACAACAGCTGAAATGTTTCTTGTAGGCTCACAAGCCTTTGTTTTTTCTTGCTTCCAAAGTAGAATAAAGGTCCTCTCTTTAGAGGTGAAATGTTAAGTATTTTCTTATAATAGCTGTATACTCATATATACTTTCTTATAATAGCTGTATACTTATAATAGCTGTATATATGTTTGTTTTATGCAGCACTGTTTGGTTAGTGTAATACAGACTTCCATTTGGGTTGGAGTCTGCTTCCTCAGGGGTCAGAAGTCAGACTTTCCTGACTCCCTGGGAGAGGCATGTCTAGCTGTGCAGTCCTGCCACCCTTGAAGGGTCAGCTCTGTATTACACTGACACTGCCTGCACCAGGAGAGGAAACCAAGAATATCTGCAGTAGGAGCATGCTGTTCTTTCCCACCCCCAAGTACAGTTCTTGCTGCAGGGTGCTCCTGCAGCACATGCTCTATTGCTGCTGAATGAGGGTAGTTGTCTACATGAATCTCATGACAAATCAGGTGTTAGTATTTGCCTTTGAAGCAAGGTAGAGATGAGCACCTGATCTGTTTCAACTTCTTAATCTGTTTACTTAAAACAAGTAAGATATGAAATATTCACCATCTGCTATAGTCTAGTAGAGTTGAGGGTCTGCAAGAAGCATCAGAGCAGGCCACAGGACAAGCCAATTGGGTATGCGGTTATATATGAGGTGAGACAGTCTAACACTGTGTCAGCTCTTCACAGCAGCATATTGAGATAGATGGAGAAATTCATGAGGTTGCTGAAGACCAGACTGCTGTTGGGTTTGAGTGTTTTTGTAGCCTGACGTAGTTCTTCTCAGCCTCCATTTTCACACTGAAGTATATCAAAGTTCTTGTTGATAGCCATAAATACTACTTCCCTCTTTCTACCCTCTTCCTTCAAGCCCATGCTTAATCTAAACATTGGACCTAACTGCTCTCACATGGCAGTCCATTTAAAGGCTTGTAAAAACCCTTTGAGATACCAATTTGCAGATCCCCTACAGTGTGAATTGGCTGTTTCCTGTTCCTGCCCAGCCAGAGCCACTGCTTTCACACATGCTATCTTACATGGAGTAAACAGCAAAGATGCAGATGACTTAAGTCCATGAATTGGAAAGCACAAGAGGATCCATGCTAAGGAACCCATTGAACAAGGTTTATACTTCAGCTGGATAGGCCTGAGGTTGCACACTGTTTCACCGACAGCACTTACATTTTTTTTTTGTCAACCAAAAGACACATTTCATCCAGACCTACTGCTTTATCCTATTCTGCGCTGTCACCTGAATGCTGCCCACCCTGCCCAACAAGCTGTGGTATAATTGGTGAAGAGTTCAGAGAAATACAAGCCTAAAATTTTAACTAATTGAAATTAAATACTTGACTTCCAAGGTTTACCAGCAATAGTAAAAAATTGCTGTGGCTTCCCATACCTTGGGGTGAGGACTATAGCAGGGTCAAAGAAAAATAGGCACAGCATCCCTTGTTTTTCTTACATCTCCTTAACCTCTAGTTGAATATTTTACTTCCTCAATTCCCTACTGTCTAGATGGAATTAAGGGTGAAAAATGTAAAGGGAACTTGTACTGAGGAGAGTGTTTTAAGTCTAACATTAGGAAAGTAGTTTTTATGTATCTGGTTAGCTGCCTGGGTTGAGACCAGCTTTCAAAAGATTTGACCAAGTCCACTCAGGTAAGCGGGGATTATTAGTTTCCCCTGTGTTGGTGATCATTATACTAGACAGTCTGTAACTTTCCTGTTAGCCTGAATGACTATTGGCACAGTTTGAAAGCACTCAGGAATTGTCATTTAACATCACTATAAAGGCATCTTCACCATATTGAGGTTCAAGTAGTATTGATCATGCTGTTTGTCTGAAGAGTAAGTGAACTGTTCAGATTAAAAGTTATTGCATTATCTTCCTCCCTCAGATGTAGTCATTAGAAGCTTTCTACATTTTATAAAAATCAAATCCTCTCAGCATCTCTGTCAATCTGTTAAGACTTGAGCTGCACTTGGGTCTACAGGTCTCTCAGCTGCCTGAGCTCAGCAAAGCATCGCACTGCCCTCCCTGAAGCTCCCACTAAAGTAGGGAAACTTTGTGTGCCCAGGAGCAAGGCAGAGCTCCCAGAGTTCAATGGGAAGACACTTCCAGCTGTGCTTTAATTAAACTTCTCAGAATAAGAGGTATCTCTGTCACAGTTAAACAATTTCTTATTATACGTAGCCCACCATCCCACCTGAAGGTTTTAGTCTGCTACCACAAGTACTTATGTACTTATCTATCAGGTTATAGAAGCTGACTGTAGCAGCAGTGTCTTGAGAGTTTATATAAAAATGAGGCCATCTGGTGGCCATTTGAAATCCTTTCTATAGCTGTGTTTTTAGAAGTTTAAAGTCATTATTCTTAAGCCACAAGCATATCAGATCTTTGAACAGCCTGCTGTGTTCCTGTATAGAATTCTGCTCTTTGTACTTCTACATCTTAAGTGCAATAATACTTTAGGAAGCTATCAGTAACACCACAGCTTCAAATTCATGTTGTTTTCTTTACCAACAGCAAATCAGTATTTTGTTTGAAGAATATGCTTTGAGGTGAGATAGTCCACAAGCACACCAAGTTCTAGAAGACCTGTTACAGGGATATTTCATCAAGAAGAAGTGGCAGGGAGCAGTAAGGGGGCTTCTCCGCCTGGTGGATCAAGCCATGAGGAGAGGGTGATGCTAAGGCTAGCCATGCCCTCACCCACCATTACCCTTCCCCCCCAGGGTACCTGAACACAGCAGATGGCTTGGGGTCCCTTGATAGTCATAGCAAGTGGTCAGCCAACTCCAAGCAGGAACAGCAGCAGATATGACTGGAGAGGGGCATTCTTGTTCTGTAGAGCTTGGACCTGAGCTTAAATAGAGCTCCTGGGCGAGGGCATGGGGAGGAGGTGGGGGGAGCCCCAAGTGGGGCCACTCAGGGTAATTAAAGCTCATTAGTGCACTCAGGGCCCTGATTATTAAGATTTTTTAAAGAGTTCACAGCCCTCTGTTTGAAGGGTATGTTAACCTGCTGAAGTGTGTTGAAACTTTATTTTTCTTTGAGGACATCAGTACAATTCATAAAAGGCTTCCAATAAAGAAGCTCAAAGCTGCTTTGAAGACAGCCAGGGCCTCGTTTTACTGTTCCATTTCAAGTTTTGCATGTACAAAATGAGCGCATGGGCAGTTGTGTCTAATCATAATTAATTGCCTATTTTTAAAAGTAGTGTTAGATTTAATTGGTTATGACTGTAATGGGATTGCAATAAAGACAGAGGCTGATTAGGTACCTAGTTGTATTCTTTCTCCATTCACAAATAAATGCTGACAGTTTGAGAGATCAGGCTGATAGAGTTTAATTTCTTACGGTTTCTGCCCAACTGTGTCTTGAGGTAGCTTTGGTTATCTAATGCAATAAAATAATTAAGCTGCTTTTCCAGCATTACCAGAGATGATAATTCACCTGACTGATTTTATTTTCGTTCTCATGTTCTCCAGATGATGGGATTTTATTTTCATTGTAATTTGGTGTGTAGAGGGATGAAGATTTCAATAGTGGACCAACGCACCGAGTTCAAGCCCTCTTTCTTTTAATCAGCTTTAATTTTTTAGGGTACAGATGTACACTTTCTAATAAAGGAACCATGATGAGATGATGCCTTTCAATTTTATTCCATTTAACTTTATTTTTTAATGTAAGCCTTTGCATAGGGCTGCATAGGAGGCAGTTAAACCCGCTTTGATGGTTAAAAATAAAAAACAAAAGTCAACGAGTTCTTGCAAGCTCCACACTTTCCTCTGCCATATGTCTTAGACATGACTCAGCAGGTGACTTCTCCCCAGGTACTTAAACTTAAAGGCCAAATCCCCATCCAACACTTTCCAGCCATGCTGTAGAAATTACTTGTTTTTAGTTTTGCTCAGGGGTTGCACATACAGGTTTTTAATATATACCTTATGCTAAATAGTAATACAAGTCCAGTCTCCCTGTACAGAGACCTGTTGAATTATTCTCCAATATTTATTTTTTTTTACCATGTGGGACTACTTTGGTGTTATTGTGCTGGAATACCTAAGACTTCCCTTGAGTATCACATTTACTTGAACCAAGAAAACATTCCAAAATAGCATATGTCCATGTTAAGGCTTCCATAGCGTTAAAAAAAGAAGCTATGTCATACAAATTCAACTACAATGTAAACAAAAAGAATCGGGCCATGTTTAAATGTTGGGAGGCAAAAGAAACAAATAAAAAGAAAAGGGGAAAGTAATAGAGGAAAATGAGTAGCTTTATTTTGAGTGTTTCCTTCTTAATAGTTGTCACATCTACTGAAATGGATTTTGCACATAAGCCAAAGGTGTTGGTGAACTTGCAGAGGTACCCAAGCTTGGTGCCACTGTCACACCCCAAGTTACGCTACCAGTTCTGTAGACCTGACAAGTCTCATATACTCATCACGAAGCCTGGAAAGCTTCCTGGGCTGTCAGCCTCTTAGTAGGTTGGCATTGTGGCTTGTTTTCTGCATTATGGCCCTGCATGTCAAGGAAAACAGTTTGATCTGAATTGTGATTTAGGAGAGCAATGCAAGACACATCCACTGGGCTGGGCTGGGCCTCAGTCCTGGGAGAATAGTATGGGCAGGTAGGTAGTTTAGAGATATATTGACTGATAGACCTACATGAGATATAGTATATATGAAAAGATGCTCTGTTAGGATGTGCTGGGTATACTCTGTTCTCTGTCTGTAGCATCGTAGGGTCATCACTGAACGCCATTACAATGAACTTCATTGTAATGGCTTCAGTGTGATGCCAAAAGGTGCCACGCATGGCAGAGTGTGGTAGGACAGGCATCACCATCTTGAAGACTACTGGTGCCAGAAGCTTCATCCTGCTCTAAGCCAGCTTTTTTGCTTTGTTACATTGGCATGTCTCTCCTTGCCTTCAGAGTAGCTGTGCAAACATGTGAAGGTGCATCTGGCTCAACAACTGTGCAATGCTCTTCTCACTTGGTTTCATGTTACTTCCCTGATGCACAGCCACTAGCTGTATTATTTTTTTCCTGGCAAATTAGCCTGTATTGAACACATTTACAAGGGCTCTTTGTTTTCTGGACAGTATCCAGAGACAACGTTTTGCTAAATTTGGCTTTCATTGTCTTCCTTAAGTGAAGGATGTGACAAAGCATGTGAATTAGATGCAGATTAGGAGTCAGTATTTGAATTAGGATATTTCAGCCAACCTTTACAGAAGTATATGAACTTCCCAGTTTCTGGAGATAAAATAATTTAACATTTTTAGTCATTATTTAAAAACAATGCAGGAATTTGTCCTGTTGTTTTGAATGGAAATGAAAAGACGGCGTAATTCTTTCTGATATCAAAACCAAGAATATAAAGACGAAGGGCGGACAAAAATAACAACACCCATATGGACTCAATTGCAAATAAAATTAAAGATAAGGAATATTTTCATCAGGTTATTTAACCCATCTGCTTGCCATAGGCACTGAATGATGTTGCTTTTCCAAGCTATATATTGCCATACCTGGCTGTGTCACACGTATAGAGAGCAGGATAGGAAATCGTCAGCAGTCCAGTTTTGGTAGCTAAGGTATTGCATCTTCTGTGAGAAATGGCTGTTGGCCAGTAAGGACATCTGCATGAGCAGCTGCAGAGCTGTTGGCCTCTGTTCCTCTCTTCTAACATTTAGTAAAGGTCTAAGTTAAGATCGCTTCTTTCATTTGGGTAATCTGTAATTGTAGCAGCACCTTCTACATCAGTGTCTGCCAGTGTTTCTGTTACAAACTCCCTCTATTTTCCTGGCATGTGTCTTGGCTGTAAAAATTCACTCTTGGCTGTAAAAATTGGCTCTTGGCAAATATGTGACATACCAAATCTGTGCTTATTAGTGATCACATCCAACATGTATTTAATCGCTCTCCTGCATCATACCCCAATAAGACAATGCTTTAGTGGAGGAGGATAGTGGATGTGTACCTGGATGTATTCAATAACCTCAGGTTGGATTCCTTCTTTACTCGCCTATCACAGATTCTCAGTCAAATTACACAAAATGCAAATTACACAGTTTAAGAAAGTAATAATTCTGCATGGAAAAAAAAAAAGCTAGGAAGCAGAGAATATATTTTTATTACTGCTTTGTACATGTCAGCCATGCACCTATGTTTCTGTTTGTGCTGTCACCAAAATAAACATAAAATTAGAGATGATACAGACTTAGCAGAATTATTTCTAACTTGTTAGAATAGTAAACCCACTTTCATTTCTATCACGGGCAAGTATGAGGTAAGGTAGTCAATAAAACAGCAGGGGTGCTTTGTGCACTTTCCATGCGGTGTGTAGTTCGTTTGACAGCCTGTGAAGCAGAAGAGCTTGGGGTGGGAAGGCAGGTAAGAGAGACTTCCTTCTTTTCAGAAGTCACCTCTATCTCTTGCTCAAATGAGAGATCTTCAATAAAATAAATAATTCTCATGTTGCATGAACACTTTTTATTATTATTTTTTTTTCTTAGAGGTAGAAACAACTTGTACCAATATTTATTCTGCTCAGCATTGCTATTTTAATTGTCTCATGCTATCTGTCATTACTCCGTTGTTGCCTGTAAAGAATGTGCCTTATCTTATTTTTGGAGCTGTATAACTTTTCCATTTTGCTCTATCCAATCAAATTTTGTTTGTCTTTTTAAATCTGGAGTAAAATTGTCAGAGGGAGTAAAGTGCTTTGAGGATCCTAATTCCAATTTTCTGAAATGAGCTAAGTATCAGAGTCCACTGGCAAGGCAGAAAAAGTGACATAAAACTGCTGACTTTCCCACTTCTTTTTTCAAACAATTTGACTTTTTCTTCCACCACTTTCTTTCAGTGAACTGAGCATTTTATTTATTTATTTATTTTGCTATGGACTGCTAGCTGTGGAGTCCATTTTTGTGTTCAACTTCATTGCAATTTATTGTTTTGTTGCTCTGTCCCCTGGGTTAAACTTACTCATTACTTTGAATCAAAGGCACCATGCAAACAAATAAAATCTAATATAATCTAATATTCAACTCTAATGGATTCCTTACAGTCTCTTTTCTTGGCAATCCTATCATTCCTATCTTAAGCTTCAGCAATGAAATCAAGGTGGCTGTTGCCCAGAAGGGTTGCTGTCTCCTTTGCCTTGCTCATATGCACAGTGTCGGAGAAAGGGAGAAGTCCTCACTCGCTTCTCTGAGAAAGCAATTTGTAACGTATAGCTGGTTACTTTTCAAATCCAGAAGTCAATAACCAGTGATAAATTATGATTTGAAGTAATAAGCTTACTGTGGCTAGACCCTGCACCACTAATATAAAAATACTCCACAGCAAATGTTTGACATGATCCTTCCCAGCATATGTCTATCTGTAGCTAATACTTACAAATTGCGTTTATCTGTCCAAAGTGTAACAGCTCCTCTCGATTCCTACATCTTCACTGCCTTTTCTGTTGCTGCTCTGTAAGCCTGCCCTTTCCTTCTAGCAAGGAGCAAATCACCTGAAATTTTGCTGTGCTTAAATTTTCTAATCCTTTTTTCTTTTTATTTCCTTTTTTAACTGAGTTTGTTTCTTCTCCTTGGAAAAATACTCAATTGGGCATAATAGCCGTTCTTCTTTTCCTGGGAAAATAAGGGAGTAATTTATTTTTATGTGACTTAAATGCCTTGGATTAAAGAGTTCTTTTATTATTATTATTACTATTTTTGGATCCTCTTCCTGCAAATCAGTCAATTTGTGTTTCTTGCACATGTTACATACCCCCCCAGTACTTAGAAATTAATGTATAGCAGTCTCAGTAAAACGCAGCCCCCCCTTTTCTCCCCTCCTCTTGCTTTCCATAGCATGGAGGCATTTGACCTTCATAAAAGAAGGACATTTATCACCAGCACCATCTAGCCATCTGTTAGTATACTTGTCCTTTGTGGTGCATGGTCATGTAAACAGGAGCATTATGGATCACTTCAGGCTTATAACCCAAGTAAACAGTTATGAAGGGTGTTGATGATAACTCAAGGACTCATACACAAGAGCGTTGCAGTTTGTAATATGGCTAAAACAGGAATCACAAATCACTCTTAATAATATTTTATGCTGAGTACCTCAAAAATGTTTTTCTCTCCAGGTCCCTGTCACGGTGCAGATAGCCATGCCTTGCTCCCATGCACAGGGCAGACCTGTGAGCACTGACACTCGGGTTTATGCAGGTCTGCAAAGCCTTCACACTCCAATGCTGCAGGCATTTACAGAGAATTAAGATGTTTGTTAATGGGGTTTGTAGTTGTGAAATGTTGGAAAGGTAAGTATGGTGGTGGCGATCTGCAGTGCTGTCAGCTGTCCTGCACTGTAACAACAGGTTACTGTGGATGTCTGAGTCTTCCAGCCTGCCTTTTTCCACAAGTGCAATAGTGCTTCAGGTCTTTATATTTCATGATAATGTTAGAGGAAATACATTGATAATGGCAGATTTTCCTTGCAAGGATAAAATGATTAAGTTTGTATTTAGCAGCACATTTTACACTTCAGAACCTTTTCATGATTCTTTCTTCCCAATCCTCAGCACTGATGGCTACTGCTTCACCATAATAGAAGAAGATGAGTCCGGTGGACATTTAGTCACCAAGGGATGTCTAGGATTAGAGGGCTCAGACTTCCAGTGTCGGGTAAGAAAGCTTCAGTTGCCTAGGTATTGCTTGGCTTTTTGGTGGCTTTCATTTGAAGTGCAGTCAACAGACACTACTATGGCAGTGCTTTACACTTCTGTTAATTTGGCAGAAAGTTGCTCCGCATCTATTGCTGAGGGGATTGCATTTACATCCCAGAATGGTTTATGGTGGTGGCATTATAGCTACTCTTTACAATAAGTTAAGTTTTTGTTTTTATCGCTGCATTTTCAAGCAATACCATTGCCCAGAGGAAGTTTGAATTTAGAGAAATGCAGTCTAATTCTTCAAGTCTCCATGGTAAAGTTAGTCAGGATATTGTTTTATGGACCACTGCAACCTTTATGTCTTACATGCAGTTCCGGTTGTCTTTTGGATTTCTGATGCTGGAAATTCACTTTAAGTTGATGATGCCCTGTCTGAGAGCAAGTCTTGCGGTGGGACTGGAAAGGGGTATGGGCAGTGGAACAAGATGGATCTGAAGTGTTTAACTTTTCCAAAGTTGACCTTAAATGGTTTGACATGAGTACAGGAACAATCTAGCCATGGCTGAATCGTGGTCGGTGAAAGGTGTTTTGCCCAGCTTCCCATGAGAGCAGAAGCTGCACATAAATGAGTCCACACAGAAGCTCAGCAATTCCTGTGTTACTCTAGCTAAACTATTTTTACAATATACTATGTTATTTTTATAATATAATTCAAACCGATGCACACAGGAGACTTTCAGATTTCTATCTTGCACCATTAGTCGCAACAGATCTCTTTTGCAGCACTAGGGCATCAACAGAAATATGTAAAGGGTGAATTTATCTCTTAATTATTTATATGAAGTCTTTTTAGTTCCGCTTGGTGGCACATATCCTTACACCACATAGCCTAGAAAGCTGTAATACGCTGCAAATCAGCTACCACGCACACCTTTCTCTCCAGTGCCAGAATGATGGTGTCTATTTACAACACAGATAATTACATGGCATTCTATGAAACTGTGTATTTCAGGACACTCCTATTCCTCACCAAAGAAGATCTATTGAATGTTGCACAGGCCAAGATTACTGTAACAAACATCTTCACCCAACACTGCCACCACTGAAAAATCGAGGTAAGGGGGAAGTACAACCAGTCCCCAAATGATCTTTTCCTGCTGCTGTCTTAGGAAGCAACAAAGCCAAAAGCAAAGCACCCCCCTCCAGGTGCACATGATTACGGAGATGAACCTCATTAAAAATTGTAGCTGAATTTCTTGAGGTGGAGAGCAGTGCCTTGACCTGTAATTTCTGATTCTTGCTATTACTCATGTTGCACACATGCAATGAGCACCACATGCATTAGGGTCACATGATATTGTCATAGACCCGCTGACTGTCAGTGGTCATCCCGAAAACTGAGGTTACTTGTGGCAGAGGATGGCTCTTGCTCTGTATGTTTTTAGCCTGATAACAAAATTGATTCCTGAATCCTCTATCTGTTCATAATTTCACACACATTTGGGATGAGATCTCTAGGAGTTGATCAGACATTTCAAGGTAGCTGAAGTCCATTAAGCTTTTCTTATTTAAAGGATCTGATAGTCCAACACGAGGACGATACCTAGTCACTAAGGTGGAATTTCTGCTTGAAAAAAATGTAGCTTAAACTAGAACGAAGTGAGAAGTCATGCAAATACTTTTTTTTTTTTTTTTTTTTTTTTTTTTAAATTGTTATTAAGAACAAATAGAAGTATACTAACTTCAAATAGATTCTGGGGCAGGCCTAAGTCAAGTTGTAGTTTTATTTTATTTATTTATTTATTTTTCTATTGTTGTTCTGTTTAAACATTACTTTCAAAATGTTGGTAAAACTGCTTTGAGTAGATGTTGCACGATCCATTTTACAAAATATTCCTTGGTGAGTGTAATGTTCCTTCATGATAAGTTATTGGTGTTGGCAAAAATGGCCAAGATTTTTGTTGGTCAGCATTGAGTTTAGTCTGGAGATTCAGTTCAAGGTTACAGAATTTGTAATTGTAGCATTCTGAGTTGGAAATCCAAATTGGTGTGCAGATGCATTCTTAATTATGCAAGCAGCAAATACTTGCACAAATTCATGCTCAGAGGAAGCCTTCTCTTATATAAGCTGTTCCCTTCATGCCTATGAAATTCTGCACAGATGGGCTGCAGAATAAGGCCTGTGGAGGGTAGTATGTAAATATTTCACTCTTTACTAGCAAGCCATTAAGTCAGTGAAACCTCATAAAATTTTGACTTCCAACATAAGAGTTATGTACTATATGTATATATATATATGTACATTTATTTATTTTAAATTCACATTTAAAAAATATCTTTGGACTGACAGAGAAGCTCCGCAAGGAAGTTGGTATTTGTTCACACTTACTTAGTGTATCAATAAATACCATTTCAGTTTGGAAGACAATTTCTTCTTGTTCCTGACTGAGTTGGTTCTGTGTTAAATTACTTAAAAATACTGAACCAGTGCCTAACACTAGACATCTGCCTTATTAAGATTTTAGATATTTGGCTATACCACTTGCTGCTTATACAGAAAACAGTAAAACAACCTTTTGCTAGTGGCAGAAGTTGTTTGGATCAAAATTGGCTTTGCTTTGTGTGTATATGGGGTAAATAAAGCATTGTTTGAGCTCAGTGGTGGCAGACCCATTAAATAGCAGAGGGAATATTTGTTGAAAGAATAATTTCATAGAGTTGGAACAGGATTCTAGCTGTTTTATGTTGCATATTGTCTGCTTTATCATGGCAAAGAAAAGGCAGTGTGTTCACTCAATATACTCTGAAGATTTTTGTTTGTTTGAGGTAAGCTCTCCACTCTTGGTATGCTGATAGTATGTCGTGGAAATGTATTTCAGAAATTGCTTCATTAAATGTGGCTGAACAGGGCTGAAGACAGCGCCTTTATTAAAGCCTTAATCAAGTATGTCATTCTTAATGTCAGACTTGCTTTAATTTGCCATTGCTCAATTCTAGTTTTAAAGCTCGGAGAAGAGCCATAGCTGGAACTGCAGGATGCTCAGTGCAGCCATGTACAAATACTGTGTGCCCACTGTTGCCATTGTTTGGTACTATGACTGTGTTCATTGTGTCCTCTGAAAACATTTAGATTTGTCTATAACTGAGTGAGAGCTGTTAGACGTGTCCATCAAATTTAACATAGGCTAGAAGTACAAGGAAGAGAAGATTAACCTAAAAACAAGCTTCTAGGAACAACCTCCTGACCTCCACGATTCCTTGAAAAATATGTATGTTACTCAGCATTTAAAAAACAAACAGAAATTTGGCTTTTGAACTTACATCCAAGGTCATATCTCATGGGAAACACAGCCTAGGGAGATCGTCCAGCTGCAGGTCAGATGTTGTTGAACTGCAAATTAACCCGCACACCAAGGTAGCATCTACAAAGGCAAGCAGCTTATGTCCTGAAAGTGTTTTTCCAGACCTGGCATGTGCTGAAAGGCAGTTTTATCCTCTCCCCAGGAAAACAAAGGAGGACCATGCGCATGAGGGTGGGAACTGGAAGAGTTAACACTGGTCAAAGTAAGGTTTTCTTATGCAAGACAGAAGAAGGTAACAACAGCTGTCTTTACGTTTGAGCCCATCTCAGTACAGAACTAGCAGGATAAAATACCCCAGAGATAACATGAAATCCTCATCACAGCTGTGTGTGTGTGTTGTTAAGGAAATGAGAATCATAGCTGGGTTTGATGTAACACCTCTGCCTTAAACAATAAAAGATATTCCTGGAAATCCCAGCAAAAGTGCAGGCTGAGACCGGTCGAAAGGAGAAATATATCTTTACTGATTTAGAGCCTATATAAGTAGAAGTGGTGGTGCCACCGTGTCTGGCTCCCTGCCTGTAGAGCCAGTGATGAATGGGCAAGGGAACGATTGGAGGAACGACGGGGTTTGATGTGTGCATACAGTCTCCACGCCTCAGATTTCACTGCAGTTTTTACTCGGATAATCTTAACACTGGGAGCCGGGGGGATAGGAGAGGGAGAGGAACCTTTGATATGCTGACTTCTCCCTTCAACCTGCTGTGTGGCATTTCAATGCATACATCAGCAGTGTCCCGTGGATGGTGCAGTGGGGTGAATGAGAGGTGGAGAGGGGAGATATCATGGCAAAGTGACTGGTTGGCAGGCTGTATTACTGAAGATCCTCCTTTTGTGCCAATCACTACTGACACCTGCACACATCCCTGTTTTCTTACAACCTAAAACTGGTATGTGCTGTGTGCTGGGCTTTGCTGTTATGTACAAGCCAAGGTATGTGAGGAAGCTTCCTGAACTTACTGATTTTTTGTTTTGTCCTCCCCTCGCCACGCTCCTGGTCATAGCTCACTGCTGCCTCCTTGGAAGTTGCTGCTTATTCTTATAACCACACTTCTTGCAGTGTTGCAGTTGCCGAGGAACGTACAAATAAAAAGCGCAGCATCAGACTTCTTAAAGAGCAGAGCATCTCCGTACCCATCCCAGTGATGAAGTGGACTCATGGCTGAGCCGCTCTGTCCCTCTGCCTGGAGGTGATCCCAGGTGCCTAAAACAGTGCAGGGAAAGGGGTATTTGTCCTGGGGAGCAGTGTGATCTGGAGGAGGAGAGAGGAGGTGGTCTCCAGCAGCACCAACCTGCCTCGGTTCAGCAGTGATATGCACAGGGAGCCCTCACCTACAGCCACACCGACACCTTCCTTCATGTCTTGCCTGCTTTCCCGGCACTTACTTCATACAACTGCATACTGAAAAATTCTGCAGAGTTGGTCTCAAGTTTGTTTAAGAGCTAAACAGCACTTTCAAAATGCCTTCTGGCGTTGGGGAAGATCAAACTACATTTGTTAAGCTGTCAGAATGGGAGAAGCCCATTAGAAACATCAGGCACAGTGTTTGGATCATTTTAAATTATCATAATGTGATTAAGATCTGGCATTTTATCATCCCTCTCCCAAATGTACATACTCAGCCACACACAGGCAGCATGAACTTCATTGGCACATCTCAAGTCCTGACAGTGCAGTGCTACCACTCCACACAGCTCTGTAAAGCCCTGTTTATCCTCTTCTCAGCTGATGGGCTGCAACATCTTGAACTGCTACAAACCACACATTTTAGAGGGAAATACCTGGCAGACCGAGGCTGCTTAGAGCACAAAATAGAGCCTTTAGTCCTCCTCAGCAGCCCTTACCTCCAGAGGAGAGGGCTGGATTTCCCCAGTGGGCTCTCAGTTTCGGCTTGCAGCATGCTCTGAGTGCCAGGCCAGGTAGAAATCTGCCACTGCAGTGGGAATGATGGGCTCCAGTGTTTTCCTGATAGACATCATGTCAGTGTCCCCTTTCAAAGGCACTGACCATGGCTTGAATGTTTACATTGTTAATGCTCTGGGAGCAGGTAGTGGCAGGTTAAAACATGACCAGGATGATCAAAAGGTGTGCTGGGAGGTAATCTCTGTTTGTAGCAGGGAGGCGAAGGGAAGAGATAGTTTGGGGGCAAAAACAGAGGGAGAAACTGGATCCTGAAAATAAAAGAGCCTGACAGTAAACCAAGAGTCCCTTAGGAATCTCCTTGTCTCATTACCCTTGTAAATCAGAAATGCAATAGCGCTATTCTAGGATAAGTAGATGAGGATAGTTTTCTTGCATTTTACGTTGTGTTTGACATTAGCATGGAAAAGATGCAAGAAGCCATGGTGTAGCTGGAATCGCTTCAGGAAACTTATAACTCATTTGCAATATTCCAGATAGCAACTTTGGGAGAGTGGTGTGTGTGTGTGTGTGTACATGCTAAAATGTAATTTTGAGACTTCGGAGGCTTTAAAGTAGTGCTAGGTATCTTTGATTTTCAGCAGGGGTACATGGATGAAGGTCAGATGCGCTTGCCTGAGTATAGAATACAAATTTAGAGATTAAGGGTACACTTTCAAACACAGTAATAGTCTTCCATGCAAGGATTGACTGAAACATCTTAGTTTTGTGCAATGACGTTTCCTCAAATTATTTTACATGGTTCAGCTTCAAAGTGTTTTACAGAGTAACTGCTGCAAGGGTGGTTTTGCCCCCAGTATAAGACTTGCTGGCGTACAGAGCTGCTGTGGAATTAATGGGGGAAAAAATACCACTTAAGTGTTTAAAATGGGATCAGAGAGATGGATTATTCTGCAGTGATGGAAACTCATCTTCAAGGCCTCTAGTGGCTTGCATTCTCGGGGGCTGATGTTCTGCTCTGTTTCCTTGCTAGGATAAAGGCGATTATTCATTTGTTATATTAACTGCTTGATAGGACACTAGTTAATAAGAGTGATTTAAGATAGAGGCAGTAATTTTTGCACGTCCTTGCTGATCACATGGGTTAAGATACAGAGCGAGACGTCCTGGTTTGCTTTCCCTAATTGATTTTTCATTTGGAGCCAAACAGGGCATTGCAAATGCGTGCTTTGCTGGAGTGAGGCCTGCACCATCACATAGGCTCCTGAGGGTGCCGCTTCTGCCCTGTTCAGTGAGGGGAAGTGCACACAAAACCCCAGTGAAATCCAAGGGCATCTTGCACAGTGCTGTAGTAGCATCATAGAATTACAGAATCACAAAATGTTTTGGGTTGGAAAAGACCCTAATGATCATCCAGCACCAACCCGCCTGCCATGGGCCTCCCACCAGACCATGTTGCCCAAAGCCCCATCCAACCTGGCCTTGAACACTTCCAGGGATGGCGTATCCACAACTTCAACAATCTTGTGCTTGGTGTGTGTATCTTTTGATACTGACTTTGCATCCAAATTTTCCCACTCCTTTCCCCCTGCTGTTCTGCTTTCAACCACAGACTTTGCTGAAGGAAACATTCACCACAAGGCTCTGCTGATCTCGGTGACTGTCTGCAGTATCCTTCTGGTGCTTATCATCATATTCTGCTACTTCAGGTAAATAATCAATACTTTACCAGCTAGTTAGCATTCTTCCCAACTTTTATCTTTTTATAGACTCAAGAATTTGGAAACTTTTAGATGGACCTTAGGAAAAAAATGAAAGCTGTAATTTTTTTGATGAGGAACAAATGTGGTCGCATTTGTCACAGGCATACCTGTGTGAAATATTTCATATATAATCCTTCACTCAATATCCTTAAAAGCCTTTCAGGCTGAAGCAGAACCTTTACTGAAGGTGAGAAAGCCACAGGACAAAGTTTGTACAGGACAAATAAAACTAACACTTCTCAATATGTTTATGTGTTGAGGAACTGGTCATAAAAAGATGGGGGTACAGGAATGTAAGTATGTCTAGAATGTTACCATAATCTACACACATTGTGTTTAAATAATTCCTTGAAAATTTTAAATACTCATGGATCCCATGTCCATATCTGCTTTTGCTTCTAAAAGCCCCACTGCAAGCAATATGATAAAATTGGGTATTTACTTGGTCTGTGTGTTAAACTTATTTAAGTTTCCGAAAGAAAAGCACCTGGTTGCTTTGTAAACTCGTAGTAGATTGTGCAGTCTTCGTGTTTTATACTTAGAATTTCAATGATGAAAACAGTTTGCTAGAAATAAAACTGGAAATATCACTCAGTGAGTCCAGCATATTTTTCAGGGAAGCTGAGGAAGCCAAGTGCCTACAAATGAAGCAAATGTGGAGAATAATGCGCATTACTCATTGTGCCCATGTTTGTTGTATTCAAAGCTAATTTCAGTGTTATACAAAATGACAGGTACAAACGACAAGAGGCGAGGCCTCGCTACAGCATCGGGCTGGAGCAGGATGAGACCTACATTCCCCCTGGAGAGTCCCTGAAGGATTTGATTGAGCAGTCTCAGAGCTCAGGCAGTGGCTCCGGGCTCCCTCTCCTGGTAAGGAAGCAATATTATTTGAATGTCAGTCTAAAAGGCAAAAAGTAGAAGACAAAATGATGCACAAGAAATGATACTTGTGTCTGAAAGGAGGCAATGTGTTATTGTTTATTGTTTATTATTATTGTATTTAATTTCTCCCAGAATTGACAATGATTTAATCTTTAGAATGAAGGTATTTTTTTTTTTCTATGTAGACTAAGCCAAAAAGTTTTTCTTTTATTTTTCTTCCCCTAAATTCAGCTCAATTCTTATCTTAGATACCATAGGGAAAATAGAGGCCAATAAAGCACACAAAATTTATCAGGATTTATCCCAGTGCAAAGGACAGCGTCTGGCCTGCAGTCTTATTTTCTCGCTTTTTATGTGCAACACACAATAGCATTTCCAACACTGACATGTAGGCTTTATGTGAAAGGAACTGCAATTCATCAAACGTGGAACCTTTTTATGTGCAGACTTCACTTTGCATTCAGAAGTCAAGAGCGAATTATTTTTCCTTGTACTGAGGTAATCTCAAAGGTTAAAGGCATGGGGATGGAGTGTACTTTATCATTATTTCTGAACTGACTCCAAGATGACTGAACCCCCTGAGCTCACATGCTGAAAAGGCAGTGGTTTTAGATTCTGTAGCAAAACAGTTCTGTTCAACACTTTGTCTTCTTGAGGGCCGTTGTTGCTTTTTAGCACTTAAAAAACAACAACAACAACAACAAAAATTAGATTTCATTTTCATTTTTTCATGAATTATATGTATCATCCCCCCCCCTTTCTACCAAACCTGTTAGTTTGTAGTGAACCTATTCTGCTGATGTTGTCCAGTTTCCAAGTACTATCTATGGTTTTTTTTTTTTTTTTTTTTTTTTTCCTTGGATCTTATTTTTTACACCCTAAAGAGAAAATAAATGGGAAGCTTTGTAATTCCTTGAAATGAGGAAACAGGCTGAGTGGCTGGCTGAAAGTTCAGTTTGCTCTAGCAGGAGTAAGAACAAATGCTAACTTCTTTTTAAATCCAACTTTGTGACAACATAGCTGTTGAAGAAAAAAGCCAAGCTGACAAGTGGACATTGTGACTGGTTCTGAGCATGGAAAAGGCATGGTCTTTTTCTCCTTTGAGAGAAATTATTTACATTTAGGCTTATTTTTTTTTTTTTTAATTATTTTCCATTATTTACATTTAGGCTTTAAGAAAGCTCTGTCATACCCCATACCTACATCCCTTTAGCAGCGATGGAAAGGGATGGATCCTGCTTATGATGAAGAACCATTTGTAATAAGAGCGTCCAATTTATTTAACTGTGAGGGGCTCCTAATATTTTCATTTTGCTTTTTGCATGCATTCCACATCAAGGTCTTGGTCTGTGCTTGATGCTCCTTGAGATGGTTGAAGATGGGACCTGTGGTCTTACTAGTGTCCCTAGCTTTCTCCCTGCCTGTGAAGGTGTATACATTTTCTCCAGACTTTCCCTTTAAATAGTGATTTTCTGTGGAAGAGAAGAAAAATGAGAGCTATAATGAATCTTGCACATGGTAATAAATGTTTGCTGCATTTCCCAGACAGCTACAACCACTACCGGCTCACTGGAAATGCGTGGATTAATACCTCTGGGCCCATGCCTTGAAATAAGTGGATAGAAAGTGCCTGGCAATAATGCTCTAGACTTTATTGTGAAAGAATTTGTTTTCAACTGCTTTATTTCTTATTCAAAGAATGAAACATCCAAATTTATTATTTCAGAAAAGCAAGCTGCAAATTTATTACAAAATGTTAGGTTATGATAAACAGTAATGTCTTCCTTCTGTGCAGAGCATTTATTCCAATGAGTGCAGATATTACACCAAAACCAAGCATTAACCAAGATTTTATCAATACTTTGACATTCAGGAAGAATTCTTTTTCCTGGGCTGTTTGTACCTCTGACAGAAAAGTTTGCTGCAGGTCAAATGCTGCCAATCAAATTTTAAACAGGGTGAAAAAACATGGAATTTTAAATAAAAAGCTTTGAGCCAACAGACTGGGGTGCACAATCAAGTCTGTGTGAGCAAGCAGAACCCTACTGCCCAACACAACAAGATGTTAATGCAAAACTAACGCTCCAGTGAATCCACATGTAAAATCAAGGAAGGAAATTAAAGGAGAGAGAATTTTTTCAGTGGTGTGTATGAAGAGTCTGCAGATTTACAGAGTACGGTCCCTACCTTTTCATGTGTGTTTTTTTATAATTCCTCTTCCAATGAATTTTTCTTTTCAGTAGACTGTCCCTCAGTCTTAGGAATAAATTTCTCTGTTCAAAATATTGAAGTTACAAAAGATTCACTTATCTAAATTTTCATCTGCATTAGATGGAGACATTTAGCTGAAGATCAGAAATATGGAATGCAGAAATAGTTGGTACTAGGGTTGATTCCAGTTAAGGAGAGAAAACAGAGGGACATGTAATTTTATCTGACCTGTCATGAAACTCCAGCAACAAAATAAAATTTAGAAATAAATTAAAAAAAAAAAAACAAAACAAAACACAACACTAAATAATTTGCATGAACACATCATTCAGCATACTTGTAGAATCGGTTCATCCAACAATTTTGGTTAACCAATTTGTTTTAAAAATCATAATCAGATTCAAGAAAGGGCTAAATTCCTTAAAATAGTGTAAATAGGTCACTGTAAATTGTTTGACCAGTTCTAGCAAGAGAAAAACATGTTAAGGCCTTCACATAGTATTCTGCCGCCTGAAATCCCATAACAGAAATGTGTTTTTCATTTTCTTAATGTAATTTAATGAGAAACTTTTCATCATTAAGTATAGTAATTTCATGTACTTTATGATGCCATTACATATATTTGCACAAATTAAGTTATTTGATATAACTGCATTATTGTTCAGGATGCATTTTTAAAATGGGCAGAATAGAAAGCAACAATGCTAAAATAACATTACGCAATGCTAAAGCAAAATTCCAGTGTAATATAACTATTGTTCGATCACTATATGGGAATATAAAAGAGAATAAATCAACTTAAAAAATTCAGGCTGATCTCTGTTCTTGGCTTTCAATGATGTTAATCAAAAATAATGGCACTGCAGCCACCATCTTGGAAGACTAATAATACATAGCAGGGCTGAAAAAATGGGATTCTGTTCAAATTGAAACAGAAGAAAGATGGAACTTTTGAAATAGCTTTGCATAAATGCCATTGCATATTTTTCTTCTTTAAATTGTCTAATATGAAAGCCAGTAATTTATTTACAAAACAAATGGTAATAGACCTTACCTAATAGCTTCTGAATTTGGCTTTGGACATTCATTCATTTTGCAGGCTGATTGTGGCAGTCCTGCTCTGCACTACAAAACTGATAGTCTGACTGGTCCTCCCAGGGATAATGAAGGAAGTAAATTATTTTTAAATCAGGATTTGATCGTTCTTGTCATCCAGGGTTGCAAAAATATTTGGGGTTACATTAAATGGGATAGGATTCAGACAGTGCAGACTTGCTGCAATAAGCCACTCGAGTTGTGCATGGCTGATTTTACCAATGACATGGGCCAGATGAAAAACCCTAGGGAAAAGGAAAATAAATAAATAAATAAATAAATAAATAAATAAATAAATAAATAAATTGCACTGGAGTCTATAACATTATTTTCTTTCAACATTCTGTAAAATCCTACCAATCCAAAAAAATCTTAGTTGTGGAGGGAAGCATCTTAATGTCCTATTATACCAGGGTGAGGCTGAGTCAACCATGAACACCAGTGGGTTGTGTTGCAGCATCTACCTTAGGTTTTCTTCTATGAACTTTTAGAAATATGTGCTCTTCAGAAATGCTGCAATCCTACTTTATTCTCTGTTTGTCCAAGGTTTTTTGTAGTCTTAAATGTTTGCTAAGTGTAGATTCAGCCCACCTGCTACATATAGTCTGCATTCATAGGAAAGGTACCTCTGCAATGCTGCTGAATTTTGCTAGAGCTGCACAAATGCTTTGATTTTAGTGTCAGTTCATAGTACAGCCACATGAAAAAAATTATACAAACACTAGAAAGTGCATATTTAAAGCTGCATTTCCGTATCTTTGGGAATATCAATTCTTACTTTCTATTCCTATGAAATTAGTATATTTATTAAAATGAATGTAGGCATGTGGATCCTAACTGTGTAAACAATGGCTGTGGTTCCTAACACCAAATTAATATTTTGAAATTATTAGGTTTTCAAGGAACGTGATAGGAAGATGCTCACAGTAGTTTTGGTGCTGCTCTGGAAGATGGGAGTTTTGGAACTGCTCTGGGCTCTTCTGGAGTCCCAGTCTTGATTCTTAAAGGTGTTGAGTACATAAGCCTTTGGAATTGGGATGGAATTCTTCACAGGGACAGGAATGACCACAACAGTGCTGTACCTTGGAGCAAAATGAGGAGCATCTGTATGGCAAAGCTTTTGCTGAAATCCATTTTTCATTGGCTGCATACTCCCAGTCCCATTAGGCTTGCTGTTCAGAGAAGATACAAAAAAGGATGGAGATAAATGCAAAAAATATCTGCAGAGTGAATTCTCACTGCGCGTCTTGGCATTTTACAGGTTCAAAGAACCATAGCAAAACAGATTCAGATGGTGAAACAGATTGGAAAAGGTCGCTATGGGGAAGTCTGGATGGGAAAGTGGCGTGGCGAAAAGGTAGCTGTCAAAGTGTTTTTTACCACGGAGGAGGCCAGCTGGTTCAGAGAAACAGAAATCTACCAAACTGTCCTGATGAGGCATGAAAATATTCTTGGTGAGTGAAATATTAAAGATCATTATTAGATAGTGACAGCTTTCTTTAAGTTTAATAACTTTGTATTTGTTGTTGTCTTACGCACTTTCTCATGTGCTTTGTTACCTACTGTGCTCTGCAGTTAGTCTCCCTTCACTTTTGGAAAGGAAAACGTTTGAAAGATTCCTATGCAGGTAAAAAAAAATAATGGGGATGGGGGATATTGGTCCAAAAACCACACATCTGGCTCTGCCACCAGTATTTGAGTATATAGGCTTTCTGAAAATATGTTAAAGGCTAAAGGAGAGGCATAGGTACATGTAAGTAACATAAAAGAAGATAAATGCATTGTTACAACAAAAGTGTTGAAGTGGCTGAGAGTTCTGGCTCCTGGGTCAAAAATCACCTTAAGAAGTATTAATCTGCATTTTTTTTATTTTTTTTTATTTTTTTTCAGGTTTCATTGCTGCAGATATTAAAGGCACAGGCTCTTGGACCCAACTGTACCTCATTACTGATTATCACGAGAACGGCTCCCTTTATGATTATCTAAAATCTACCACCTTGGATACAAAAGCCATGCTAAAACTGGCTTATTCCTCCGTTAGTGGCTTGTGCCACCTACATACGGAGATTTTCAGTACGCAAGGCAAACCAGCTATTGCCCACCGTGACCTAAAAAGTAAGAACATCTTGGTGAAAAAGAACGGAACCTGCTGTATAGCAGATTTGGGCTTGGCTGTTAAATTTATTAGGTGAGTAGAGCTAAGCAGGGTGAGGGAAAGTTGGTTTGGTTAATCAGCCTCACGCTGGTTGTGTTGTTCTGTGTGTGAGTGTGAATGTTTGAGCAAGCACCCACAGCATGCATACATTGCCTTCACACCGTGCTCACCCATAAATAAGATGGGGCTACCTATGTAGATGTTGCTTAAACACATAATGCAGATGTAGAAATAGTCACTTTCTAATTATTGAGCACATTGGTTGCATCTGTGCATATGGTTAGTTTTCATCACTGAACGCTCAATATCAAGCTGAATATTACCGCTACCCCATGCCAAGAGGATGTAGTACAAACAGGTTGAACTGACATCAATAAACTTGTCACTGAAGCTTTCAGCTTGTCTGGTCTCTAAATAATTCACTCACAACTTATAGAGAATAATACTAATCATTTGCACATGTTACTAATTGGGATTTATTGAAAAGCTCCCCATTTGGGCTGTGTTTTGTTTCATTTCCGACAAATCAAATTGCTGAAGTACAGATTTGATTTTTGAAATGGCTTTTAAATTTGATTTTAAAAAAATGGTTATGTGTCTAAATAACTTAGAAGGACCATACAAGTAGGACTTTTACTCCTGGGATTCATAAAGAAGTCATTGTGATCTGACAGCTGGTTGCTCTGTTCAGGAGCTTGAGCTCTCAGCACTGGTCCTGGTGGAGATGTGTGTTACAAATTTTTCTGAGCACAGAAATGTGACCATAGGCTGAAGGTTTCCATTTCAGAAGTCAGCTTTGAAACTGTGGGTTCCCTTAAGTATATGTGTATAAAAAAAAGCTGTACAAATCTAGAACTGAAATTATTCAGGGTGTAAGTAGAGTTTTACGTGCTCTTCTCACTAGTGACTTACCTACCAGGTTTCTTGAGACCTTTCATTTATGAAGCTGACCTTTCTTTAGGAGATGAGAAAGGAACAATTTTACTTTGGGGAGCAGGGGCCTAGAAAACAACAAGTTGGAAGTACACTATTGGCTGTAAAAGTTTCAGGGAAGAAAGTCACCCTTTGCAGGCATACTTTGCCTAAGAAATGCAGAGTAGCACCCTGTTTAGGTATGAACTGAAAAGTAGGAATGACCAAGTGTCTCTGTAAAAGAAGGTGGAATATATATTTTTTCCATTATCTGAATGGAATTAACTTTGCATAGCATGTTTTCATACAGGATTCTTCCTTAAAGAGCATTTCACAGGCAATGATCGGAAACAGAAAAAAAAAAAAAAAGTAGGTGAAAGGGATGTGCTGTACTGAAAATAACAAGTTTAGTAAAGTTCTTTGCACTTACCATTTTATTCAAAATATTGCAAGGCAGTGCAGGTCGCTAGATTTATGTAAAGTTTCTTGACGAATATACAAATGCCAACAGCACATGTGTGATTTAATGTAGCTGACTGGATGTACCTCACACTTGGCTTTTTTATCATTTTCGTACTTGTAGGTGAAGAAACTTATGGCAGTCATGTGATTATTCTCTTGAGATTTTGTGGTATTCGTCACATTTAAAAGATTTCAGTTTTGAAGTTAGGGAAGGGGAAATAAACCTTTCTAAACAAACCACAATGCATGCCATATATTAAACTTTTTAAAACATTACAATTGGTACAGCTGAATCTGAGGTAATAATAAAAAATATCCAATAACACATTAAGTTTATGTTTACTTCCATACTATCTAACATACTGACGTATGTCAGATAATACGTTTACTCCTCTGGCCAGTGTGTGAGATGTGACACCTTTGGATATTTTTGTTACACAATCCTATCTGTGCGTTTGTACTTCTTGATGTGTAAAGGCTGGGAAAGATCAAACATAATGCACACATGAAACAGTTAGCCTCATCTTCCTTGCAGATCTGATTTGCTGGAGCTAAACGATACTGCCTGGGCTATTTAGTGTCCTCCATTAATTGCTAAGACTGAAGCATTACGTGGTGGAGTATGTTAAGAAAATAGCATTTAATGAAGATTTGATTGTTATCACCAGCATTAGAGTTCAGTCTAATGCTAATGAAATCTCACAAATGTTACAGCATCCCTGTCGAGTTTTATCTCCATAGTGGTTCTGCATTTGGATGCTTAATACAGCCTCAGGCAAGTCAGCTTTTTAGGAAGGGTCGAGTTCACACTAGGAGGCTTTCTTTGTAAGAATTGTTCCATTAAGATTATACACTACTTTTGACCTTCTTTGAGAGTGAATGTGGTTTGAATTTACTACTTCTCCCATCTAAATTGCTTTCTTTTCAAGCCACTTTATTGCATGTTTGATGCCTTTTTTTTTTCTTCTTTTTATTTTAGTGATACAAACGAGGTAGACATACCTCCAAACACCCGTGTAGGAACAAAGCGCTATATGCCTCCTGAGGTGCTGGATGAAAGCTTGAATAGAAATCACTTCCAGTCGTACATCATGGCTGATATGTACAGTTTTGGACTCATCCTTTGGGAGATAGCCAGGAGATGTGTGTCAGGAGGTAAACAGCAAAAATACCTTTGTAATCGCTGGGAGGCCACTTTTCACTGCACCACTGAAACCCACAATTTGTTCATAAATCCAAATCTTTCATTACATCCTTTTCTCTGGGTCATTATTTTTGCTGTAATAAACACACGTGGATAATCCATGCAGGTAACTTGTAATTTCTCTTTTCTCATTGAAACTTACTTTAAAGCATCAGTCAGTGCTATTTCAACAGCAAAGATGTATACTGTACTTTAGTGGCTTGTTTGAAGGCAGCAGATGCCTGCACTGCAGAAGGAATTTGGAACTTATTTTGGTGGTTTGTTTTTTTTTTTGTTTGTTTGTTTGTTTTTCTGAAGACAGCACATTTTTGCTGGACTGGGGCATTCAGCTATTTTTTTAGCAGAAATAACAAAATATTTTTTCTTTTTGTTAGAGTTAAATATAAGAAGACAAACAAGTGGGGAGTATGCAGTGACACTGTTTAAATAAATAATTATTTACAAAAACAAGTAGAAAAAAGCAGGTACCAGTCATGTGTCTCATTTCTTTCTGGTACCATGCATTCAGTCATGGGGAGAGCAATGATAAAGCGATGCAGCCAGCTGCAGGGCTGGGGCAAAGACCCGTTCTTATCTGCATAGGCTGTGTGCGCTTTCTGCACATATTGCTCAGTGCAGCACAGAAATGATGGTTGTTATTACCTCTATTTTGCCACTGAGGAAAGTTAAATGCAGAGAAATGACTTGGCAGCAGTTACACACCAGATTGGTGGCAAGGAAAGAGAAGAGCTTGTCTCTCGGGTTTGTGCTACCTTCACCAGGCTTTATTGATTTTTAAAGCCTGCAGTATTGTGCTGAATGCTTGCTCTGGGCTTACCCTGGAGGAGCTGAATTTCACTGGTGAGCAAAGTGATCCCTCTGTTTACACATTGGGAAAGTATATTGCAGTGATGCTGTGTAAATTCTGCAATGCCATCACCATCGTTACTGTGCAGAAAGAACGCCTTGCCATTTTCTGAAAAGGCAGATAGTTAATATATTCCAGGCCCACTGATATGAGGGAAACCTAACTCAGGGTTTACTATCTTCCTAATTACTCTGATATGGGCCCATTGCTAAAAAAAAAAAAGTGCTTTTTTATGGTAACTTGTTGGAGATTGCTAGACTGGACAGCAGTGACACGGAGTCTGACTTGGCACGTAACTAATGATTACACTGGAGCTTGGTTGTAGTGTAAACTTCCAGGGCAGCAAAGTCCTTTTTGGAAATGCATCTAATTGTTAAACAGTAAGGATATTTTCTCAGCATATTACACCCTATGCTATCTTTGATATAACTCCAAGAAAATTCATTTCAGGAGAAGGGATGGCTGGAATCAGAGGGAATAGCAGGTGAATGGTATGCAGAGTGTCTCTGACTGCTGGGTATGCACGCCCTGCTGCCCTACAGTGGACAAGAATTGCAAAGGATCAAAAAATATGCTTTCTCTCCAGCAAAGCCATGAGCTAGTATGCTCTATGGCCACTCACTGCAGCGTGGTCATGAAACTCAAATAGTAAAGGCCAAAAGTGACTGAGAATTAAAGCAAAGTAGACAAAGCTGGGTGCACAACAGAGGGCAACATTTTATGCTCAGCATGATTTAAAAAAAAAAGAAAAGGGAAGAGGATAGTGGAAAATGTCTTCTGCAGGCGATTTGCATCTGCTTGTTTCTTTCAGGAATAGTTGAAGAATACCAGCTTCCATACCACGACCTTGTGCCCAGTGACCCCTCGTATGAGGACATGCGGGAGACAGTGTGCATCAAGAGACTGCGCCCTTCATTTCCCAACAGATGGAGCAGTGATGAGGTACCATCCCATTTAAAACACAGCCTGGGCTTTAACACTCAACTTGTTCTGGGCCTGAATTTGTGACAGCTTTAGTCAGAATGAGCGAGATTGACCTAATTGTGCATCATTTTGAGTGAGGAGGAACTTCAGCACTGATGCAACAGGGCTTGGGAAGGAGACCAATGTTCTCAGACATCCCCATTGAAAGTGCAGGTGTTGAGAGCCCCAGCGGCCGTTGCCTGTGATATTTGTGAGCAGTTTTTTTTTTTGTTTGCTGTCTAATAGTTCACATAATGATAGCAGGCTGTACTTAGACCTTTCTAGTCACTCTGTTTTCGTCTAGCACTCATTTTGCTTTCCGCTCTCAACATTAATAACATTAAATCGGTAGCTAGCCAAAAATGTTGCAAGAGAAATTATTTTGCAGTGGAGTGCACTGGGGGTGTACGTGGTATACTGGCAGCAGCTTCAGTGTGTGCTGATGTATTGGATGTGATTCCAACCTTGTTTCCTTTTTTTTAAAGAAGCAAATTTCTTCTGTCTAGTTGAAATGAAGTGAGCATACAGCTTTTCTGTGGTCACAGGTGTGCAGACTTGGAAACATGATTTTGCCATGATTTTACATTAACATTAGCAGTTGGTATTGCAGTTCATTATTAAGGTATTGATATGCAATGAAAGCACTACATCCAGGCTGCACAGAAGAGCAGCCCATTCATCTCAGAGAAACAACACTCATGTACCTCTTCACGTTGTGGCATACAGGCCTACAGATGCAGCCTTTCAGAAGAGATGTAGGAATGCCAAAGAATGCTTTCCAAAGTCAAATTTGGATGTGTGAGGGGTGGGAGAGAACCTGATCTCTCACCGCGGAGAGTTTGTAATGAAGCAACATTGTGCTGGAGGAATGAACAGTTGATATACCATAGGCAAGCCTGCCAACTGCAGTAGCAAGGCTATAGAGGGGTCATTAATCATGTTAATTGGTACAGTTTAATGCTCTAAAGTCTTCTACAGTCACAGAAGACAGCTGTCGTTTGGGAATAGCAGCGTTTAGATGAATATTCTGCAGGCAGATGAAAGATTGGTGTTACACAAATTGTAGGCGATTTGGGTATGTGAGGGAAAAATAAAACAACCTTCCTGCATGACCAGAGGCTTGTGTAACAACCAGTGTGGGAAGATCTGCCCAAGAACCTGTCCTCCCACTCATCACACCCATCAGAGCCTTCAGACATGGTGGAAACACCAGAGGAAGCTTGGTTGGTATCGATCCCTAGGAAGACGTTTGTGCAGGGGCACAAAGTATGTCTTTGATTTCCTCACACAAATACCGAGGGTTGAGGAGGCATGTTGAAATTACTCTTACTGGTTAATTGGTTAGTGTAACCAGTAATCCCACTTCATGATTTCTATCAATGAGAGGCAAACGTGTTAGTGCATAAAGGTTAGTGCATGACCAAAACCTGCTTATAAAAATCTTTTTATTCTGGAATATTAATTATTATTACATTATTATAAAATTAGGTTGGTTATATATTATTTTAATATACTATAAATTTGTCTATTATTGTAAGAACAGTAAGTAAGGCTGGTCTGGCACTGCTAGTAAGTATTATCCGTAATGCCTTTCACGGTGCTTCTGGGCCTGGACCCTTGTGGAAGTGGAGAACAAGGTGGACAGGATGGATAACTTTTCCTATTGTAACAAGGAAGTTTTCAGGCAAAGTAACTCTGCAGGGTGACAGAGTAGTCTCAGGGATGTGGTGCTGTGTCTTTAGAAGGAGGTGGTAGGCGCAGAGCAGGGATGCGTGGTCGTTTTGAAAACCAGCATACAGGTCTTTTTGGCTGCCATTAGAAAAGACCTCTTCTCTTTAGTTTTCCACCATTGCCACCCGCTACAGTCTCATCTTCCATTGATTTTCCTTCTGTTTCCCTCCGCAGTGCCTGCGGCAGATGGGGAAACTCATGATGGAGTGCTGGGCCCACAACCCTGCGTCCCGGCTCACAGCCCTGCGAGTCAAGAAGACGCTTGCCAAAATGTCAGAGTCGCAGGACATTAAGCTCTGATGGAGCAAAAGACAGCTCTTGTGAAGACCCACGGAAACGGACTTTCTCTTGCAGGCAGAAGTCATGGAGAGGTACCAGCAGTCCTCACTGATAAGTACCTCAAGTGCAGTCGTATGTAAGAGCAACTGTAAGTTTGTTTGACAGCTTTTGAGGAGACTATCCTTGGTAAAAATCAGCTGAATTTTGACATACAAGGTTGGAAGAGGCTTGTCTGCCCTTGTTTACACGGGGAAATACAGTTTTAGTAACTGGTTTAAGATTATGCATGTTGCTTTCCATGAAAGCCACTTATTATTTTATTATTATTATTGTTATTATTATTATTTTGATTGTTTAAAAAGATACTGCTTTAAATTTTATGAAAATAAAACCTTTGGTTAGAAGTAAATAAGATGTATATTGATACATTAAAAAAAAAAAAAGAAAGAAACTGTGCTGAAGATGAAAGCAAAGTGACCTTTTCATTTATGAAGACACTCTTGCACTCCAGCATTTAAAAAAGAGAGAGGGTCTGTGCAGCTTCGTGAAGCTGCAATGCAAACCATCCTAAAAGTCACCTTCCCACAGCCCTACGTACGTGAGTTGGTCTCCCAGTAGAGAACAACTCAGAGTTGTTCTATAGAGCCCAAACATGTCTCCACCATTGTAGACACGGGTTGATGAAGTCTTGTGGGTGGGTTGCCACTGGGGATATTTCATTGAAGACCATCAGAATCCATGTGGACATGGCACGCATGGTGTGAGTTGTTTAAGAAGCTCTTTGTGTTTCCAGGAAATCTCATGGAGGTGGTACCAGCATGATAAACAAGTGCCCTTCTTAGTATTCTTTTCCACCCACTGCAGAATGAAACATTTTGAGTGAGTGGAAACCAGAGGAGCAAGTTTACACACCTGGATCTGCTTACTAGACTTTTGTTAATGAGGGAAACCGCTGGTAAATGAAACTGCTGGAACGTACATACAAGTCCAGTGTGTAGGAGAAAGTCCCTTGTGAAGAACAATTATTAACTTCTTGTGTAAAACTGAAGAACCTATGTATAACCATAGCTTGAAAAAAAATAATCCATGTTCCCTTTTTAAGGAAAAGCAAAGGCCTGAAAAAAAATCCCATTTATGTTGGGTCTGTCCTTTTTCCCCTAAGCAAAAGAAGAGCCGGTGCCCCCTGGCTGCAGCAGAAGCTGGCATGGAGGAGGAGTTTGGGACTTGCGCGTGCAGCACGAGCTGGGCCCCATGCTTCTCTTGGGCTCGATGCCCTACGTCCAGCCACAGGCAGGACCTCCAGTGCTGGTGTTGGACCACCTCAAGGTGATCATCACTTCAGTGAGGGTTGTAAAGAAACACTTAATGGCTGGTTCTATGGGACGCTGTCTCAGAATTCATCCCGAAACACCTCTTCACTCTCAGCATCACCAGGGCACCACCTGGGATGCTGTGGCAAAAGCATGTTTAAGAACATACTTTCAGGGCACCACACACTGAACATTTTGGCTGGAAGTTAAACTGCCTTATTATTTTGATGGCTTTCCAGCAGCCTCGAAGCCTGCACACTAGTGGCAGTCTGCACCACCAACCTGGGGCTGTGTAGTACCTCCAGCAAGAGGAGTTTTCAGAGGAGAACAGCAGGAAACAATTTTCCATCTTTCTCCATTCCTCCTTCCTGGGGCTGCAACAGTTGCTGCAATATTAAAACTATAGAAGGGGAAATGAGAGGTAACAAGATGACAAAATATTCCCTATGAAGTATTTTCTTTGGAAAGGTTTCTGTTCTTCATCAGATTATCAAAGATGAGCTGTGTGGGATCTACCATTTTACTCTTTATTTTCTTATTATTTCGTATTTTTGCCCTCCTATGTCCTGTTTCCCTAGGTAGTGTTCAGTTTAATTTTGAAATAGGTCCTTACAAATGCTGCTTTGATTATGCTAAACCTATTTCAGAACTGAAATACTTGTCATGCTGGATTTATCCTCAGCATTTATATAATGCTGTTTTTGTTTCTTCCCTTTTTGGACAAAACTGATTTATTTGTGGTAGGTAGGTAAATATAATTGGGGTTTAGCTTCGTAGCTCCCTGAAGGTATTTTTCTAGTTTGAAAAATTACCATTTAATAATTTCAAGCTAATGGAGAAAAATGCATGAAGTTCAAGAGAACCAGCAAGACCTACACGATTACAGGTGTTAAAGTTTAATCAGAGGATTTTCATTAATTAGAGTGCCTTTTTTTTTTTTTTTTTTTTTTTTCGCTTTCCAGTTTCCCTATACCCAAAAATACAAAGCAACACTAAAAGAAAATCTCTGAGAATTAATAGTAAGCCAAATCCCAGCCCCAGAGGGGAAATGCTGGTTTCCACTGTCTTTATAAACAGAGTGCTTGCATTAGTGAGGGCTGAATTTGCTGCCCTCTTTGGGTGCCTTCTCTTGAAGACCTGTGGCCAAAAATGTACCTTGTTGTCTTAGTGACTTGAGTCAAAGGGTTTCCATGTTATCTCATTTTACCTTTTGCCTTCATGCCCTTTGCCTTATGAAACAAACCCAGTCCCAAAGGAGCTGGGTTTTCTTTGTTCCGTCAAAGCCAATGAGAAATGCACCTATGCAAGGCTGATGGCCAGGGTTGGCCCTGCCACGGCTGGCGAGGGGGTAAAACTTGTGGAAATGGGGACATCGTGCTGATTTCCTAGCAGTGAGGGGTAGGCTTCATCAATCCTACACAAGGCACCTCCGAGCCCAGTCCCTGCAGGTCACACAGCAGGATGCCTTTCTCCTGCTGCATTATGTTTCACATCTGTTTTCCTCAAACAGATTTCTTTTTAACATTTTTAATTATCATTTATTTCCCTGGAAGTGTTTTGGTGGGGGGGTTTTGCTGCCTGGTGATGACTCCTGCCAATGGTTTGCTAGATGTGCTGCTCCTCCAAGCCCCCAGCACGTGCTGTCAGTGTGCTGTGAGAGAAAGGTCCAATTGCTGGTTTTTCTGAACAACTCTTATTTTTTTCAGTCCAAGACAAAGGGTTCTAAGATACTGGTTGATAGGTTACATAAAGTGTATAGGTTAAGTGTTCAAGTTTATGTGTTTATATATATATATATAAAATATATATATATTCGGTTGGGAGTCTGGAATAACTCCAGTATGTGGATTAAGAGTAAACTATTATGGAGGATAAAGCACTAAATAAAACATAATATTTATTTATGAAAATGCATAACTGACAAATCACTGCAACGGTGCTATATAGGAAAATAAATATATATATGTATGAGGAGACACATCTGAGAAAGCAGGGGTTCTGCAGTTATGTAAGTAGTGCCTGCCTATTTTCTCCCTAGACTGAAAAGGTGAGATTTCCCTCTCAAATCTCCTGCCCACTAAAATCAATGATACTGTAAAATGATATTCTTAAGGCCAGAAAATGGCCTGAGGCAAGCTTGGAAGTCATTTCTTTCAGCACGGTGACATTTGAGTTGCCAGCTGCATGGCTGACTTTATGCCACACTCCAAATGAAATTATTATGGTTTGAACATGTCTAGTGACTACACATTAGTACATTTATTTTACCACCTCTGTAGCCTTTTAAAGTCACTTCCAGATTTTGGTAGTTTCACAGTACGTTTTGATTTGGGCTTTGAGATCAGTGGTGAAGATAACCATAGTTTCAGTGCCCACAGGTTTGGAAATCCAGTTTTCCAATGTAAATCACTGAGGGAAGTTTAGTGACTTACTGGCATATAGTTAAGATGGCATAGGTAAGTGGGAGAAGAAGTAAAAAAAAAAAAAAAAAAAAGAAAAAAAAAAAAGAAAAAAAAAGAAAAAAAAAGAGGAAGAGAGATGCCAACTAGCAAAGCAATTGCTATCCTTTCTCTAGCACAAAGTTATTTCTATTAAAGAAAAGGTTGATGATATATAGACTAAGAAACTACTTGGTGTTCTTTTTTGAGAACCAGTGCCTTATTAAACCTGTAAATACTGTAATTAGAAAACTTGGGAAGCAAACTGTTCTATTGTATTTGTTCAGATTGTATATGGTTGTTTTAACATTCCCCCCAAATAAAATTGTTTCCATCCCCCCATGAAAGAGATTGTTTTTATTTCTGTTTACTTTTCATATATGTGAAGAGCATGACCTTTTGGTTTCATTTCACTGGTTAGATTATTTTGACCATGACACATTTTATTTTTTTTATTTCTCTAAGGTTTGCCTTTTGAACAAAGAAGTAAACACTAAGACGCTTTGTGTTTCCACTGGCATTAAAAAACTAAAACTAAAAATAAAAATCATTCCTTTCACAACTCAGTGAAGAGAGAAATAGTAATTAAAATAGTGTTATCACTAATAGAGCAGTTGCTTGCATTTTGTGGCTGATTATGTAAATCTATAGAAATTTGGCATTTGACTAATATTTTTGTGAGCCCTCCCATCCCTTCTTTCCCCTATGTATTTATGAATTATCACCACTATTTTTAATAGCACAAGAGGCACAGAAGGTAATCTGTGCACTGACTGATGCTCGATTTTCCAGCCTTGTGCTTCAGAAAAATATAAAATTAAAAAAAAGCTGCAGTTTACATAAACTGCATCAACTGAAACATGGCAATGTTTAGTGCTTAGAGGCATTAGAGTGCATGTATCTATACATTCATATACGTATCTCTATATATATTTACTTCCTGTGCTCTCTTCTCATTCTGCACTGCCACATTTCAGCACGTATCATGTAGCTCAGTGTTTATGAGTGTGTTATCACCTTGCCAGTTATTTTCAGAGAAGCCTGTAAACAGCATTTTTCTTGTTGAGCTGCTGTTTGCCTATGACTGCACCTTGTCCTGTGCTGGTGCAGCTGGCTCTGCTGACATTATATGGTCCCTGTGATGCGTTGTGTCACCTCCATTTGTCTCTGCCTTTCCCTACCAGCTCTGCCTCTGGGTCTTGATGTTTTCTAGGTTTGGCTTTTTGGGGCTTATTTTCCCTCCTCATCCTGGTGGCCCTGCTCTGGACTCACTCTAATACATCCATGTCCTTCTTGTGCTGGGGGTCCAGGGCTGAAGGCAGCCCTCCAGGAGGCTCTGAGTAGAGAAGGAGAATCACCTCCCTCGCCCTGCAGGCCACGCTTCTTTTGATGCAACCCAGGATATGGTTGGTTTTCTGGGCTAAAAGTGCACATTGCCAGCTCATGTTGAGCTTCTCATCAACCTCCACCCTCAGGGCTATTCTCAATCCATTATCCACCCAGCCTGTATTTGTGCTTAAATCTTCTTCAGCTGCGGGTGTTGCTGGGACTGCCCTGCTTTCATTCATGGTTGACAGAGTCAAGCTACTGTCCCCAGCCAAAACTGGAGCTCAGCTTCCTTCTACCTTTTGCCACACAGGGAGTTGCAGTCCCACCTTCAAATACAGAAACACCATAAACAGACCTTCCAGGAGTCTCAAAAAAAAAAAAAAAAAAAAAAAAAAAGATGAGGTACGTTGAGGAAAAATCCCTCTAGATAAGGAAGAAACTGCTTGGACAGTCCAGAGACTGCAAGCTGCAGCAGATACTATCTGCAGGGATGTCAAAAAAATGCAGGAAAATTCAAGCTCAGTAGTACACACAGACAGGACAGGAATAGTGGGATGAAAGGAAAGGAGCTTGTCTTCTGTAAAAGCTAAACATGCAAAGGGAAAACTGGAAATCTGTCAGACACTATGAAATATACAGGCAGTGACTGGTATCCAAAGCAGGCATCTTCATTTCACAGAAATAAGCCCTGCCTGCAGCTCATCTTTCTTTAGCCAAAATTACCACAGAAGTTATTCCCCATGCCCCTGAGGATACAGAGCCTCCTTTTGTGTCATGGCTGCACGTCCTGTCACATGTAATCTACCGCTTCCTGTGACAGAGAGAATAATCATGAGATTAAAAGAGAAGGGTGAACAGTTCTCTTTCCAAACTGCCAAAGGTCCAGCGGCTTTTGGACAGAGTAAACACGTCAGTGGAGCTTGCGCTGTCCTTGATGCGCTTTAGCAGTGCCCAGTGTTTTGCCTGCAGTCAGTGCTGGGCCTTGGCTCTGTAACAGGCTGGTCCTGCCAGGCCCCAGCTCCGGCCCCGATGGCTGCGAGGGAAACCATGCGAGCCAGGGCTGCACCCAGCCTCCTGCAGAGAGCTACAGCGGGACACATCCCACTTGTAGCAGAGAAACCGGGGAAACGGAGAAGCCATCCCCCACCAGTGGCCTTGTGGTGACAGGCTTCGCTGAGATCTGCTGAGCAGCCCAAGCACTTGCCACCACTGGAGATCACATTAGCAATGGCTATAGGAGGAGAAATGAATAAATAAAGACACCTTAAACCCCAGGAAAAGCTTTCTGTAATCCAAGCACAAGGGAGACAGGTTATTTTAAAGGTGTGGCCTACTCCAGCTGGCCTTCAGGGGCTGGCTCATATGCTGACTGACAGCTTCCCAGCTTTTTGGGTTGTTGGCTGTGTTTTGCTTTTTCACATAGGCCCCTATATCTATATATATGTTGTGGGTATATATACATATATATATATATGTATATATAGGCCCTATATATATGTTGTGGGCAAGGTGAGCTCCTCAGCCCGTGGCTCACCCATCACCGAGGGGCTGGTGGCAAGAGAGGACCATTTCCTCACTGCCACCCCATGGAGGAGCAGCCATGTGGCTATGCTAGGAATCGTCTCTTACAAATTTATACAATTTAATACTGAGCACAGCATGTCTAACAAGGCTGGTGAGAAACAACCATGTCTGATAGTGGGGGACGGGTGTGAGAAGGACGAAAATCAGTATTTGGCCATTGTAACCATCTAACTTGGACATGAGCAGGTGTCCACTAGACAGAAGCCCCCACACTGGTTTTAGTTTGCCTCCTGGGCTGCTGCCTTCATGCTGGGCTTCTCCCGTCCGTAACCAAAGGGATAGAGGTGGGGAGGGCAGTGTTGGGCTCACGAGGCAGCCAGCTCAGCACCTGAAGACATGTTTTCCTGTCTGTTGCTTTTCTCCACCCTTGACTGTGGCAATGAAATTAAAACCCCAAGAACATTACCTGGGGTGGTTCCTCCTTGGGCCTTAGTCTGTTTTCCATGGGAAGATTGGCTTGAGTTGAGAGCTGCTGTCCTGAACAGCATGTTACAAGAAAGACTGCATCACAAAGCCATCTTATGCACAGAAGCATTTCTTTTGAGCAGATTTTTTTTTTTTTTTTTTTTAATAAAAGGCTCCTAATTCCTTCCAAGCTTCCAGGAACTAAACAATTGAACACAAGGTAGTGGTGTATTTTTTTTTCCAGTTGCTTATAAATATAATTTATTACCTGTTTAAAAATTCTTTCTTACACTTTGTACATGTCAGGCTGACAGAATAAATGCAGGCATTTACAAACAGAGGGAAGGAGAAAAAGGGAGGGGGGTAAGAGGCACACTCAGAACTAGTAAACCACACCTCCACTGTACAGCAATACAAATAATGCAATGGCTAGCACTTCTCTGGTAGTAAGTCTTTAGAAAAGGAGTTGCATAGAAGATACAGCAATAGGGAAAACAAAACCAAAATAGTTGTCCATGTCTGAGTAGCAAAGAAAACAAATCCCACAAACCCTGGCAGAGCTGCAAAGCTGAGACACGTGAACAGGAGGGAGAAATGTAATACATCTCGGCCTGGGTCGCACAGGCTTGTTATTTATCATGGGCCCTCCTTCCATGCTTTAGAAAAGTACCAAAAGTATAGTCTTTGTACTGTTAACGTTAACAGACAGAACATATGTTAGCAAACGAGTTGACCATACAGGTGTGCTGAAATGTTAATGCCATAACTTCTCAACTGCATCATACGCCCTGCTTAGACGTAGAGTATGGACTATTTGGGGGTGTTTTTGCAAGGTGACTTGCAAGATCAATGGGAGAAGACTGTTTTGCTCCTCATTCTTTCTAATTTTGTTTACTTTCCAGACTGATTTTGCTTTTTATTCCTATTGTTTAAGCTCTCAAAATTTACTGGCAAGCTGTAGCAAGAGCCAGCTGGCAGCAACCAAAAAGGCCGTGCAAGCTTTTCTCATCTATGGGCTATTGTCCCACCAGCTGCAAGCCAGCAGCTGGAGACCAGCGCGTGAGCCCTCAGAGAAGCACCTCACCACTGTGGGATGTCCCTGCGTGATTACGTGACATCCTGCTTCTTCACGGCCTTCCAGAAGCTACTTGCCTGCCATGGCTACGGGATGCTGTTGGAGAAAAGGCCTTGGGTACAGTGCACACAATTAGTTTCTTTGTAAACAGCTGAGGGGACTAAACCACTATTAAATACATTTAACCAGCATCACAGAAAATGTGAAATACCTATTCAGTGATAGAGGTTAGTGGGAATTCTGAATTATCATTGCTTTTTTGTACAGTCGGATCTTATCAAAGGACTTCCAGATAAAGGGATTTTTCAGATTTCAGGGAACAGGTGCCAAGCTTAAAGGACAAGTAAGTAAATAAACTGCATGATCCTCTCTCAAGGAAGGAGCTTGACCTACCAAACCTGAGGGCTCATTTCTGTGGCTTTGGTTCAACTCCAACTCTATTTCTCTGCCAGTTTTCACACTGTTGGCTCTTACAGCACTGCCTAAATGACTTTGCAGTGATGATACCGCACTGAATTTTCACCTTCACAAGAAAAAGTTGTTCATAAGAGGATGCCCACGACTCACATCAGAGCTAAAAGCCTCCAGCATTAGGTGTCCTTTATTTTCTCGTCTCTCTGTATGTATATATATATATTATACACATACACACACTGCATTTCTCTGAGAATCCCACGACAAAGAATGTCAAAGATACATGCTTCAGCATTTAAAAACCTGCAATGCAGCTAAATTTATGAACTCAAGCTTTAACACACAAGCTAGGAATGGATTATGGTGGTGACTCCAAAGTCAATACCTCATTGGAGCCCTTGTGGGAGAAGGGCCAAAGGTTTGGTTTTCATCTCTGCACCACCTGATATTAAGCAAGCCAGCCTGCAAACAATTAGTCACTCTGGGGCCAGATGAGAGCCAGAGTGATACTTGAAAAGACTTCTGAACAGTTGACAACAGTAAGATAGTTGACAAAGTGCCCTGGCTGCGGGAGCAAAAAATCAACAGCATCATCTTGTTTAAGATTAACCTCAGGGCTGTGGTATCTACTTGGCTAGAGCACACAATGGTCTAAAGGCCCCCCCCTCCCCTCCCTGCCCCATTCCACCCCACCCCCCCAAAACAAGAAGAAAAAGAGAACCCAAAAGAAACTATTTTAGGTAGCAATACGAGACATTAGGACACTGTCCACAATGACGGGCTTACAGCATGTAAATACATTTATTCTATATGTAAGCAACAGAAATAGCAAGAAACCCAAGTAACAGACATGTTTTGCTCTGTGCACATCCCAGACTCCAACATGTCTCATGAGTGTCTGCATTTCTGTCAGCGATTCAGAAAAGCCTCTTCGTCTCCCATGGAAGCAAATCTTGACACGAGACCCTCACTGATTCAAAACTTTCAAGAGTCATTAAAACAGTACTTAGGTCTTGCACTGTTTGGTGTGATACAATGGATTGGCTGTGATCAGTTTTTTTTTTTTTTAAAAAAAAAAAAAACAAAACAAAACGAAAAACCAAACCCAAACTTACCCTACACACTGACAGCCACCTTTACAAGAACACAACACAAGAAGAACTGAAGAAAATCAGGTGAAAAGGACTGCCTCCAATAGTGTTTCTAACTCAGAAATCAAAGGTTTTCCTTGAAGTCAGTAGATATTTTATATATATTTATATAATATATATATATTATTTATATCACTAGCAATCAACATGTAACGAAGAGATGGTGTGAAGAGCAGCACGCAACCAAGGGTGGACAACCAAAAGGATAAGCACTGAAAAAAAGTAGCAACAACTGGAGGATAAGAAGCCTGCAGTCATTTCCTAAACCAAACGTGCTCACCTGACACACAAAAAAATACGTAACAAGACCTCGCAGGAGCTGGTCCTGTCTGCCAACCCGATGGCCCTTTGGACGAGCCGTCCCAGGGGAAGCCCTTCTTGCCGGGACGATGTTTCTCCGGCCAGCGAGGCCGTGGTCGCGATCGGGCGCTGCCCCACGAGATGGCAGTGTGTCCACGCACTTGGGGCAGAGGGACCACCAAAACGCATCCCCAGCACCGCTGGCTGGCCCTGCTCCCCTCTCTCCGTTTTGGGGGGGACGCCAGGGGGTCCAGAGCCCCGTCCCAAAGCCCTCTCCCCAGCTGCGCGCCCCGCCACGAGGCTTGGCCTCGGAAGAAATTGAAGAAGAATGAATGCGGGGAGCTTTAGCTGGGGTGGGAGCTCATGCGAGCAGCGATGGCAGAGCTGCTGCGAGGAGATGTGGGTCTGCACAGGGACTGAGGAGCAGCTTGTGTGGTCCCTGCAAAGGCTGATGGAGCAGGGGAGGGAGAAACTGCCCCGGGACAGCAGCGGGCAAAGGAAGGTTTCTGAGCAGGCAGGATGGAAGGAGACCAGCTCCATCTCCCTGTGATGTCCTCCACTGCCATTCTCTGTGGATACTCCTCCCTCCATGTAATTCCCTTTTAGAGCAATAGAAGGATAATGCCCCAGATTCAGAATATTTTAAGAATATTAATCATCAATTTCCCTTGAAGAGCGTATGGGGGGTGGGATAGGTCAGACAGCTGGCAAAAGGAGCATTGTCTTGAAGTGATACAGATAGCTATGGGACGCTTCTCTGCAAGGCCCCAGGGAGAAGGGTGCACACGTTTCCTACCTAGCAAAATAACACAGTGTACACAGGGAGTACAAGTGATCCCGGACGTCAGATAACAGACTGAGCTGAAAAGGGGAAGGAGCTGAAAGTAAAGCTCATGCACCTGCCTTGGAAGAGGAGTCACACAGGAAGAACGCACAGGAACGGTGAAGAAGCACGCACTAGATACAAGTAGTTACTCCTGCATAGGGCACAGGAGGGAGAAAAGCTAAGACCTGGAGCCATATTATAGCTCCAAGATGGGTAAAAAGCTGCAGGAAAAGGGCAGAGCTGGAAGCTCCGGTCGAAGGCTCCTGAAGTTGAAAGCAAGATTTCCATTAGCATAGCAGAGTGCTGCATTAGCAAGGTGAAAAACAACGTGAAAAACAAAATGGATGTTTGTGGAAAGGATGCCCTTGGCATCGCCGTGTTCACAGAAGGAGGGGATTACACCGGCAAAATGTGCAACTTTCAACTGATGTGGAAAGTTAGAATGTAAGTCCTCTGGTCCCTGGATTTGACTGGAAGTCTGGTTTGCTAGCTGCTGGGTAACTGCTGAGAAAACGAGTGCTTTGTGAACGCTGCCCAGCGTGTAATAAAAGCACCACTGGTGTCAGGGAGCTGAGAAATTAAAAACAAAACACCCCAAGCCTATGGAAATGTCAAACGGGAAAAAGGTCAGATGAAATTTTCCTTTCATTTTGACCAATGACATTTTCAAAGTTACCTTTAAAGGCGCAGTTGTGAAAGCCTTGGGAAAAGCAAACAAACAGACACACACAAAATGACAAAAATAAAAATAAAATCCAACAACAAAAACCAGCAGCTCAGGTCTGCGGAAGAACATGAAGTGGGAACACGTGTGGGCTGGATGGGCTGGGGAAGAAAGCGGACAGAGGACAACCAGGGCTGGCAGTAAAAGCATTGTGATGCGGTGTGCTGTGCTGTACAAAGTAGTCAGTCTCTTCACGGAGCAGAAAATGAAATCTGTTTGCAGTGACAACCAATAGGTAGCTCCTTTTGCCAAGCTCCCGTATCACCTGTCTGCAGTGGCCAGGAGCGACGTGGCAGGGGGACAAGTGCTCCTGGTGGGATAATACAAAAGGCGTACGGAGGCCACATCGAGCACACAGGTCGGGTGGTCAGCATCAGCACCTCCATGTGTTGCATGCCTTTGTCTGTACCGGTGGGCTCTGTGTGTTTGGACTGGGAGGATGGACGGGGCCAAGCAAGACATCCCGGCCACTGAGGGCCAGGACTGCTCCCAGGACAGCACATCGGGGTGGTGCCAAATGTCCTAGCTGGCTGCAGGGAGGGGCACGGGGCCAGAGCCTTTGCGGGCACAGCTCAGTGACTTCAGTGAAGCACCACCAGTTCGCACCGCCTTTGCGGCAGGCATTGAGCACAGCAAGGACATCACGGGGTGAGCAACCCTTGTGGGCCGGCAGAGGACTTCGGAGAAAGGAAGGACAGATGGCATATAGAGGTCTTCCAGCATCTTAGAAGACCTTCAGGAAGGGGATAACAGGCTCAATAAAAATGGAAGCAACTCATCCTGCTGCTGACAGAACTACAAATAAAGTAATAATGATAATAATAATTATTATAATCCTTGCACTAGATACTAATTAGTAAATAATTATAGCAAATGCTCTTTTTTATTTTTTTTTTCTGGGTTTCTCCCCCCCCTCCCCCCTCCCCCCAACTACTGGGAATTGCATATCTGGCTCCACCATATCACAAAGGGGTAGAAAGGGCCTGGTTACACTTTGAATTGAGAAAAATTGACTCCTATCCTACAGTCCCCACTGCCCTACAGCCATTTTCCACAAAAGCTCAGTGGGGCTCCCTCGGGGAAAGATGGGAACGGTACATGTGTTCCTGCTTAGCACCCAGAGTACCTGCTTTCCAGATGCACACCTCTTAAACACAGATTTTTTTTTCTTTTTTTTTTTCTTTTTCTTTTTTTTTTTTTTTACAGGTAGGTCTAGGAAACAGAATAATGACAGGAGGATCATTGTGAGACAATCGATGCGTGGAATTGTAGCCAAAATCTGAATTCACCAGAAACCAATAATCTGAAATAGCCACAACCAACTGTCCACAGCCTTGTCTAGAATGGCTTTAAACAAAAAATATAAAGAGCCATGGACAGTCTCCTTACCCCTGTCCAGAATTTGATGTAAACAACATCCATAGAAACTGGGATTGTTAAGAAAGTTTATCCATATATCTGGATAGCAATAAAAAGCGTTTCCTAGGAAACTGTAAAATCCTGTACCAAGCAGTGTACAGCCAAGCCAAGAGGAACATTAGGTTGATTTATATTTTCAAGGTACAACTTTGCATGATTTCTCTTAGATCCTGTGATAATGTACAAGGAGAGCACATGTGAAGGTCAGGGCTGTATATTTTTTTCTGTTTGTTTGCTTGCTTTCTTCTCTGAAATGTCTCTTGTGTAACTCATTGGTCTGGGTTTTCATTTCAATTTTCGTTTGCAATAACAGGGCTTTACCGCTCCCTGTGTCTGTCCTTCCTGTTCACGCCAAGGCTGCATCAGTAATTTCCTTCTGCTGCCAAAGAAACCACGGTTTCGTGTCTTCCCATTTCTTCCAGAACTGCCGCCAGCATGCTCAGGTTGCCGTCGGGGAAATTCTGGGCTTCCCAGAGATCCAGGATCACCCCGGTGGGACTCGATTTCGTAGCAAAATAATTTAGGTACCTGCAACAGGCCAAAAGGAGACTTGTTTTTATTTTTTTTCAGCTGCATGAATTTATACCCAGATTCGTCCAGGTTCAGGCCATCCCCAAGCACTGTCAAGGTGCTCATCCCTTGTGTGATCACTCCGACCAGGTTGCAGGTACATCTGCTGTCACTCAGCTCAGCAGGGCATTTCTGGGGCCCTTCTGGCACACACCTCCGAGGGAGTTTAGCTTGACCCTGCTCACCTGTCCAGTTTCAGCTTGTGGGCCAGCATCCTCCAGTCATGGCCCCTGGTCTGGGGCGCATCCAGGCTGCTGCAGAGCTTCTGCCGGATCGGGAGGGGGATGCTGAATGCGTTGGGGCCAACTATCGTGGTGATGGTGCCTGCCGAGTCCATGACGGGGTAATCGATGCCAGTTGGCTCCTGAGGGTGGAAAGAAGGAAAAAAAACAACAACACCAAAACAACAACACCAAAAAACAACAACATCAAAACAAAAATAATGAAAAACCTCCAGCAGTTTTGCTGCTGAATGCAGAAATGATCACAGAAGTGTCTCCCCTAAGACTCATTGCTTTTACCTGCATTAGAGGGGCAGCAGAGCTCTGTCAGTCAAGCATCGATGTTAGCAGAAAAAGAAATATTTATAGTCAGCTTTAGGTAGACAGCAGATTTTTATTTTATTTTAATTTTTGAGGGCAAAGATTACTGTAGCTAGACAGCATTGTGCCTGGCTTAATTAATCACTTTCTGGAAATAAAGATCAAGCACTTTGACACATTTCAGAGCAAATTACTACTACCAGGGCAGAACTGAACTTTCCTGGCTAGGGTGAAAAAATAATCTCTCAGAGGTCAACGAGAGCTGGTTAATTATTTGGGGCAGAAGCCTGGAAAAAGAGGCAGGAGTGACTTGTTCTCCTGCCACAGCTCCTATTTATGTTTTCAATTTCTCTCATTTGCAGTGCGACCAGCCTGAGGTGATGCTGGCAGAAACAGGGGAAGCAGCTTTGTCCCTGCCTCTGCTGGAGGGAAGCAAAATACTTGTCCTTAAATGTCAGTTTGTTTATTAGTCCTTGAGCTGTCTGGCTGTTTCGTGTCAAACTGGCTTCTGGGAAGGCACCATAAAACCTGAAACTGTCTCAAAATCCGGCAATGCCCTGCCTTGCAAGCTGGCCTGGCCAGCCCCACCATTTCAGGCCATGAGCTGTCCTCCTCCTCCTCCTCCAGCAGCAGGGCTGCCCAGGAGCTGGCAAAAGGACACAGATGCCACCACAGCTGCCTCTAGGCTCACCTGTGCTGCTGGGTCAGTGGCTGCAGCTATAGGGTGGTGCATGTTAGCATCACAGACAGTCCACCTTCCCTTTTTATTCCTGGCCACAGCACACAATTGACACATTGAGACACTGCAGTGGTGACCTAGGCACCAGAAGAAACTGTGAGGAGCCACAGTTAAGTTTCCTAATGCTTTTCCAGGTGATTTCTGCCATCAAACAAGCTGAAAAATATTTTTTATTTGTATTTTTACATTTTTTTACATGTATTTTTACATTTTACATTTACAATATTTTTATTTGTATTATTATTATTATTATTGGTAGAAGTTGACCCAATCCTGCTTACCAGCCCTTAGCAGCCCAAGGTCCTCATTTGGGCTTGGGAATGTCAGTTGGTGTCAATCACAAGGAGCAATTTTGCAATGGGCAGCCTTGATAACAGCAGTATTATTCCCTCCCTCTATTCATCTCTGATGGATGCGATCACAGCACAAGACAAGAATATTATCCCGTTCCCCCTGAATCTATTACCAGGCCCTATTACACAGAAGCAGCTGAAGATGATTATAGTCTGTATTTGCATTTCATTAAAGTTACTCTCAGTTCTTTCTCTTCTCTGTTAGGTTAAATTAGAGATTACCTCAATGCAGCACTTATTACAATAATTGTTTATGATACTTGTTTTACCATCTGTCTTTAATGCTGTGTTGTCCCCAGCTGAATATGTAGCTTTACACCCAATAACCAAGCAGATGTTATGGGTAATGACACACACCGCTGGGGCCCTACACCACCAGTAACTTTAGTCTGTCACCTCCCAGCCCTTCCCAAATCAGTAGCCACTGAGGTACTGGTGCCGCAGGATGAACTACTCGAACTGGGTGGTAAGGATGCCTCTAAGTATGCCTCCTCTGCTATCTACCTAGCGACTCATTTTCAAAAGGATTTGGAGACACAGATGAAAATAAATTAGGAAGGTAAATAGCAAACAGAAGTGATAAAAGATGAGGATGTGATCTAGGTTTGCTGTGGGAGGTGGTTTAAATTCCCAAATGCATTTTGCCTAACGCTAAATCTTCATAAAGGGAAGGGAGCAGCCTTCAAGCAGGGTGAATGAGCTTTTGGGACCCGGGGCGGTTTATAATGCAATCCTATTCCGTTTCTCTGTGTTGGCCCAGTAGCAGCTAAGGGATGACGGTGACCTCAAAATCAAGGCAGCACCCAGGAGGTACCAGGCACAAAAGCCACCAGCACATCCACTGAAGTCGATGCTGCTTCACACCTGAATGCATCGCTATTTCTCATCTCTGAGCTCTGCTGCCCCAAGGAGCTAAAATTTTTCAGCTACGGCAAAGATGCTCCAAAACTTATGATCATTTTTCTACTGGAAAATGTCAGCCAGCAAAAGAAGAACTGTCAAAGATAATAGCCATGATTTGTAGCAGTAGCAAAGTCTGAGGGGAAAAGTCTGTTGCAAGTAGACCATCTGGTATTCCCTGTCCGGGAGCCAGGACCACACAGTGCTTTGTGAGAGGCGTTAAGGAGTGGTAGGCAAAGAGCTCCTCCACGCAGACACAGAAAGGGGGTACTAGCAGGGAGACCATCACTGCCTCCCTCCTTGAGGGGAGATGCGCCATGCCAGATGAGAGGTTACAGAGAGAAACTAAGGGAAAACACAGGAGGAGATACAAAGCGACAGCTTAATCCACTCCTGTTCGTCTCAGCAGCTGGGAAGAAAATGGGAAGTACAAACCAGGTAGCAATGGGAAGGGCTATGCATCCTTAGCCCTCCCATGTTTACACACTGATGTCTCTTACCTCTGACACGGAGCAGTTCAGCTGGAAGATCTGCCCTTCTCCTTCGACTTGCCGCACACAGAGTTTGCAGACCAGCTCCAGGGTATTGAGGCTGAACCTTTCCAGAGTGAAGGTGCAGTGCAGGTTCCTCTGGCACCCGCTCCAGATGTGGTAAAAAGAAATCTCCTGCAGGAGAAAAGCAGGGAAAAAAAAAAAAAAAAAGGTTAAAAAAAAAGTCAAGGAGGCTTTTAGGAGGCTTTTTTTTTTTTTTTTAAGTATCAATCATATTCCACAATCCCTTTTCAGTCAAGGATTGGCTCAGCTCCCACATGGCCTTGAGAAGAGGGGAGAGGCGCACCTCGCAGGACCAGGGCACAGAAGCTGTATGACTGGAGGTGGTCAGTGCCATGCTACTGGCACTGCAGATGGTCCAGGGAAAAAAATGTCCACACTTACTGGTTTTTAAACCATGTGTCACTGTATTTCTTTAGGCCTCTCCACTAGGATGCAACATTTGTGATGCTCACCTGGTATTTAGCCAGCAGTTTGCTCTTCCAGAGTGAGTGGGCAATGTCATGAATGGACAAGCGGAGGTTGTGGGTGCTTCCCTTAAAATGCAAAGTTTTGGGTTCCTCCAAAAGCTGCCCACCCATCTGCCGCTCGAGCTGGAGGACCTCCTGCAGGACAGCAATAACAAGAAGAAAAGTGGTCAGGCTGTGTCAAGACAACATTAAGACGTCATTGACGTGATGGTCTGCTGATTCCTCAAGTCTGGCTGCTGTGGATGCTGTAACTTGTATGCTAGATAAAACATGCACAGATGCCACGTGGCGTTACATTTCCCTGTGACTTGCACTAGTGGATGTAAGGATAATCTCCTTGTCCTCATCACACAACAGCGGCCCAGGAGGGATACAGACAGCCTTGTCTCCTTTCGGAGACACACCTGTCATGTCCAAGGCACAGCAATCTTAACTGCATGTGATTATATTGAATGCAAAGATCTTGCATACTGTTTAGATATGGAGATATATCCGTCTTCTCCATTGCTCACCAAACCGGACATCTAAAGCATCTTTACTATTTTGCTTCAGGAAGTTCTTATTTGCATAGGTCCTGCTGATACGGGACCTGTGGATGTTGCTGGTCCTGCATCTGGCAGCCTCCTGGCAAGCTGCTCTGTGACAGATCCGTACAGATGCCTACTCCGAGACTAACCATTGAGCGGGATGGCATCAAGACAAGAGCAAGACACGATGAGATAGCATTTTGTACATACAAATACATAGGTTCAGGGTTGCTGAGATATTGATTGTGTAATTAAAACCTAGTAAGCCAAGAGCCTGGTCATTTCCTGCAGCTAAAAATAAAGACATGCCTCAAACTAATGAGACCACAGTGGACCGTTGTCTACAGAGAAACAGCCTAATTGTAATCCACATGGAAGGAGTCAGTACAAAGGCACCTACATGAGCTTCATTAGAAACAAACACTGCCAAACTCAGTCATATTTAATTACAAGAGCCAGCCAAACAAGCAGTCTCCCACAGCCAAAGCCAATCACATACAGAGTGAACACACGCAAGGAGCACACGGGCACACAAAACCGGGATGCTAGCCCAGGCTAACTAAAGGAGCCTCTGATTTAGCTAAGGGTGAAACAAGGTACTCTTGATCACGTTTGGCATCTAGTTAGCATAAAAGAAAAGCCTGTGTCCCCAGTGAGCCCAGTACCTGAGAGATCCCCAAGCTAAAACGATGTTTGCTTATCAGCCATTAGAGGCAAAGAGAGAATCAGGAAACCTTTTAGATTAAGGTTATGCCAACGAATCAGTTCCAGTGCCCCCTAATTACCTCGTCAAGACGTCTAAAGAGCAATCGATAGCAATTATCTGATTACTGTAGATCTTCATTATGTCCAAATTACCTCTCTGGAATGACCATAAGGCTGGCGGCACTGCGTGTGCTAATTGCTGGCTCCCGCTCTCCACCCGCGGCCAGCCTCGGGGCTGTGCTGCCGTGGGGACAGATATCTCAGCATCGCAGATCCGGGGGCCTGGTGTCAATATCCTATAATCAGGAGCCACTCTGGTTCACTGTAACCTCTCTGACTGGAAGCCCACGCTTCTCCCATGCTGCTCAGCTAATTAATTCAGGATTAATTTGGAGCCACCATCACCATTCCCAAGGCCCTTAAGACCTGCTGGTGAGCTCGAGCCATACGGTGTTTTATTTAGAGCAGTGCTCATCCTCTTGGCTGGCACCTCCATTTCCCTCATGAGCCAAAAGCTGACCTGAGCATCACTCATCCCATGCTGTGGTGGCTCCTGCCACCCCTCCCATCGCCTCTTGCCTCCCCTGCGAGCCAGGACTCGTGCCCTTTGCTCTTCCCAGGAGAGGGAACTGCACAAGACATTGCTCCCTCAACAGCAGCACTGACACAGCCACGGCCTGTATTTGGAAATAGCTTCCTCATTAACAGAGCACAAGCATGCAACAAAAAAGGCATCTTTGTTAGAGGGACAAATATACATTAAATAACTGAGAGAGGATGACATGTCTGTTACGGTTATTTTTTTTGAGAACTGTTACTGCACAGCATGAAGCAGGCTGGGGGAAGCCACCCTGCTACAGCCTAAATCATTCACTTACCCCGGTATGCCTGGCTGCTCAGCCACCACCCCCAGCTCAGACACCTCAATCTCAAAGCCATACGTGAATAAATAGATGGGAATAAATCAGCAGGATTTCTTTGTAGCTATGATATTATTAACTTATTTACAACAAACTAGTTAGAGCATCCCCCTTTAAGTGCCTTAAAAAGGAGGCTAGTGCTCTGGGACATCACCACCCTCACTCTTCCCCAAAAAACCCTTCTGTGAGCATCCCATCTGGGCATCACAGTCAATGGCCTGGGTCTCCACAGGGCCACAGTGCTGAGGCTGTCTGGCTTCCCAGCCCCAGCAAACCAACCAAGCCTCTCCCACAATAACCCAGCCACTATTTACACGGAGTCTTCGCACTTCCCAGCTGCACCATGAGCGCCGGTGGTTCGGCAGTGAACTGTTACTCTGCACAATCAGAGGGTAAGGCCTGCAGATTAAATGCTGTGTTTTATATACAGCAACTGCTTGTCTTTCTTGGGTGGCTGCTAGGACCCATTCAGCATATGGCACACTCAATCCTAGCTGTAAATAACAACAGAATGCATTCAGTTGCCTACTAGAATAAGTACATAATGAGGAGCAACATCTTACACTGCTTCTCGTTTCCTGGCCTTGCCTTGCCCAGGGCAGCCCCATTTGCACACCTTGCCCTCCATGGCCAGCAGCTTCCTCACCTGTTAAGCCTGGTAGACAGCTAAAAACAACACACTGTACAGGTTGCTATGAAGAAAATGAACTTCACCCCAGCCAAAACCATCAGCATGCTCAACCCTTTCCACCTGGAACTGGTTTAATAGATTTGGTTTTAACTTTCAACTTCCCCAAACCTTTTATCTCCAGAAAAGATTTAAGTTATAGCTTCAAAACACGTTATGGCCAGCAAGTAGAATCATAGAATCAGAGAATGGTTTGGGTTGGGCATGGGCAGGAACACCTCCCACCAGCCCAGGTTGCCCAAAGCTCCATCCAGCCTGGCCTTGAACGCCTCCAGGGGTGGGGCATCCACAGCTTCTCTGGGCAGCCTGTGTGACTGCCTCACCACCCAGAGTAAATAATTTCTTCCTTGTATCTAATTTAAATCTCCTCTCTTTATGGTTTAAAGACATTCCCCCTTGTCCTATCCTCTCACCCCCTGACAAAGAGTCCCTCCCCAGCTCTCCTGGAGGCCCCCTTTAGGTACTGGAAGACCACTATAAGGTCTCCCCGGAGACTTCTCCAGGCTGAACGACCCCAGCTCCCTCAGCCTCTCTTCACAGCAGAGGTGCTCCAGCTCTTTGAAGTACTTGTGCTTGTTCTGCAAACCCCAGCTATCTTGGTCTTGAACCCAGTGTACAGCAGCTTGTGTGTGTGGTTATCCAGTCTTGGGGTGAAAGCGCCAAGAGGAAGAGAATTAAAAAGAAGCGATAGGTGCAAGCATGAAGGCGGCCACTCGACTTTGCTCAGTGACTCTTTCCTCCCCAAATTACAGGCTCACTTAACCTGCAGCTGAAGCTCAAGAATTGGCCAGCTCCTTTCCCAGATGTTGAATGCGGCTTCTCAAGTGAAAGATGTTTTTCAGTTATGTTACTCAGCGCCTCTCCTGATCCCTTCTGCTCTCTGAATTGGATTAACGTTACCCTGCAATGTTCCCTGCAGTCTATTAGAAACAAGCCAACAACTCTTGAGTAACACCTAATCCAATTGGCCCAGCTCTGACTGCAATCACTATCTGTTCAAGGCTCTGCCAAGTCACTTATTATTCCCTCAGGCTGGATGGACCCCTGGAAAATCATATTACACAGCACAGGGCCCGAAGAGCACAGCCATAAAGCCTTCATGACTTTCGAAGCATTTCCACTTGATTGGTACAAAAGATCCTTTCCACTTTGGGGGACAAAAATTTCTTATTTATAGAGAAAATGCTCCGACTGTCCCCGCAACAAAGAACAGGCAGGTCCTTGGTATTGGGCAGTATTTGGGATGAAAACAGAGGGCGGCATTTGCAGTGATGGAGGCTGGTGCACTGAAAAATAACATCTCCCCAGCAGCCTGTGGGGGCTTACATCTGAGCAGTTCCCACATGATGCTGATATGATAAACTCGTGCACGGCACAAGGATGGCTCTGCTTAGAACGAGCATGTTTTGCTGCAAAGAAACATTTGGGAAGTTGCACTGGCTATGCTTAAAGGAAAAGAAAAAAAAACAAACACCTTTTAATAACCTCCAATCTTACACGTACAGTTGGAGCTACATATTTTATGAGTGCATCTATTATAGATACCATCTGTATAAATACGTGTGTTTATAAAGAGAAATAGTAAGTATGTTTATCTATCTGCTCATCTGTATGTGAGGGAGTACGTGCGCGTGTGTGAGAACGCCAGAATTATGCAGTGAGGGTAAGGTGTACAGTTACAGAAAGCAACAGCTTTGATTTATTTTAGTGGCAAATTCCCAACACAAAATACTGCACACGAAAAGGTGTAATGAAGCAGTATGAAAGCAGGCAGTGATTAACAGCCCAGAAGCTTCTTTTATCATTATCAACTATTTACAAAGAGGCATTTATATGTTTCCCCATCTCTGGGGAGCTGGCACTTAGCATTAAAAATACATGAATAACGAATGAAGCCCGGTGTACCTTATGGCCTTTTAATAATGCAAAAATCTTAGGATTCAGGATATGATACAGGTAAACAAAGGAAAAAATGCTGGTAGGTGGAAAACAGTTTGGCGTGTGTGTGAGATCCCTGTGCAACGGACAATTTATAGTGTGCAGGGGTTAAACTGTAAAACAGCAGCTTGCTGTCAGGCTTTTCTTCTAATCAGAAAAATAATCTATGGAAAAGAAACACATGCAGCAGAGGGGCTAGTCACTGCTTTGCTAGGATGAGAGAGGAAAAGCAAGCATGAGAGCAACAACCACCTTAAGGGCATCCTGCGTGTCATCGAGGCAGTAGACGCGGATGGTGTACTCCAGCGAAGAGCAGGACAGGGGTCCGAAGATGGCCAGTTTGAGACGTTTGGCTGCTGCTTTGGTGATGGACTGTCCCACCAAGGCGTACGTGCTGAGGGTCTCTGTCAGGATATGGCAGGCCTCGGGGTCCAGCTGGATGTAGCATGGGGTGGTGAAGTTTTCCTCCCCGACTACCACCACATCCTAGGGGAGAAAGAAGCCACATTAAAGATCCTGACTTCTCAGAGTTGCTTTACTTGTAGACCCCTTTCAAGCCTGTTTGATGCTCAAAGTCCTTGCTGCCTGCATGTTAGATTAATCAGACAATAAATATAAACAAATAACTGCCCTTCACTTCCTAAGCATGACAATAAGGTGTTATAAAAACTCAAGGAAGCGAAGTAACCTCTACGATGGCCGAATGCCACATCTACATGAAATATCACCTGCTGCTTCATCAGAATAATCCTCCGTGACAAGACTGCAGGGTGAAGAAAAAAATACATATACCCTGAATGCAAACAGCCTCCTCCCTGCACTCAGAAGAAAACAGCTCTCCTGCCAACTTCACTCAACCCTGTGTGCAATGTCTTGCACACAACACAAGGAGCTTCCAGTGGTTCTGAGAGAGAGCAGGAGCAAAAGGGCAGCAGTGGCCGCCTCTTGCACAGCCACCATGCACCACTTCTCATTTGCTTTATCCCTGCTGCCTTGAAGCCTGTAGCAGTGGGGGTATAGCAGAGATTTGGCATTAAACGTGGTGCCTCTGGTCTCTCGGGAGGTGAACATGTCACATTTGCAGGGGTGGCATGGTCCTTCTGGAGAGCAGAAAAGGAGGTGCCGCAGTGCTGATTGCAGTGCTGGCACCAGACACAACCCCTCTGTCAAGGGCAGGGAGGACGGAGGAGAAAACAAAGAGATGCCAGTAACACAGACACAAATAAGGAACACACGTGTGGTGCCAAGAGCCAGGCTGGTAGGGTGCGTATTGTTTGGCCAGACAGACCTGTGTTCACTGCGTGAGTCCTCCCAGCGTGAGGAAGAGCTGGTGCCATGGGCAGGGGGACAAAGCAAGAGCCTTGCGAAGGCCCTGCTGGACAGGCTGCTTTTGGTGGCTGTTGGCCCAATTGCCTTCAAAAGCCTCCCTGCCCTCACAAAACCTACCAGTAGGAGAAGGTGCCCTTGCCAAATTAATTATGTGAGACCAAACTGGTAGCAGCAGGTACCCAGGAGCAACCAAGTTCTTCAGGAGGCAGGACTGGCGAGCAGGCCTGTGCCAGAATGGCTGAGCCTTGCCGCAAGCAACACTTCATGCTCCAGTGGTGGTGTCCTTCTGCCGCCCCACCCTGGGACAGATCCTCCTGCTGCACTGCTGGCAGGAGGCTCTCACCAAGCCTGCACGGCCTAGCAGTGCCCGTGTTAACAGGGTGCAGGGCTGGGGCTGACTGCACAGACTGAATCAAAGCAGTGCTTCACCAACATCTTTAGGAGTGAAAAAGAAGAGAAAAGCAAGTCCTGTAAATTTTAATAAGCTGGTTGATGTCTTGGTGTTGAAGCAGGGGATCATTTGCAGCACTATTTTCATTTTCTTGCAAAGAGACTATAAACTAGGAGAATTGAAAGTATTCTGTAAAAAATATTTTCTTATTTCTGGAACTGAGTTTCAGTTTCAGTTGTTCTTTTCTATTTTGCCTCTTCTCTTCCTGGGAAGAGAACTGCTTTTCAGTTATTTTCTATTTTGCCTCTTCTCTTCTTTCCCTTCCCATGATTTCGGCTTAATAACCTGCCAAGACCAAAAGCTCAAGTGCCAAAATCCTGCGGGAAGGCTATGCTTCATGGAACACAGGCACCGGGACTGCCCCCAGAAAGCATTTCTAGGGGCAATGGGCATCTTGGACAGCTGGTGCAGGCCGGAGGCCCATAGACTCACCTCCCACGGCCCTTGGGCAGCCTGGTGCTTCAGGTGGATCTGCCAGTCGTCCGTGTTGGGTTCTGCGCAGTGGTGCATGGTCAGCACAACAGGCCGGGTTAGCAGCGCTCCTGGGGGCCCACAGCTCACCACCGGCGTCAGCAGGGTCTGGCTGTCTTCTACAGGAGGCCTGACGGTGGGACGGAAAGGTGGATATGTGAAGGGTGGGGGGAGAAAGGGCAAAAAGGCACGTTAAGGTATGTAAAGTTACGGTATGTAGAAAGAAAAAATAATCCTTCTCTTACAGGGTAGTTTGTAAATGATTGTGTGCACGTGTGAACTATGCCAGACCGACTGCCGAGGAGTTTAAAGCAGAGGAAGCATGAGTGACTTTAACTACCCTGACATCTGGTATATGACAAATACAGCTGAATTTGCCTCATCAGCTACTTCTCTAAATAACAGAGAGGACAAATTCATGATCCAGAAACCAGCAAGCAGGAGATTAAGCGTTGGGTGTGATCTGCACTTGGAAATCTGGGTCAGTCCACGGGACCTTGCATCTTCCACTGTGGCTGAGGGTTCAGTCCAGTTGGATATGCAAACACTTTGTGTTTATATCTGGATTGGTTTTAGGGGGATTAGTTGAGACAAGAGTGGATATTGTTAACATCTACAAAAAGAAAGAATAAAAAAGTAGTAGTAGAAAAGAGTAAAAAAATAATCTTAGTTAAGGAGAACAAATCAGGACAGAAAGCTCTGTTGAGATCAAATTTATTACATCTTCTCTGGGTATCACTGGTATATCCACAGGCATATCCTAACTTTGCCCACCTTAACTCACGCTGAATAATCCATTAGTCCTACAGAAAATGAAAGAGAAATTTTTGAAAAATCCTTTTTGAAAGTGGGACGAAGGTCTTTTTGAAAAGTGTCTCTTGTTCATAAAAATGTTGGAAATTTTCATAACATTTTGGAAAAAAACAACTATGTCCGACATGGAGAAACTGAAGTTTATGCAAATCAGTAAATCCAGATGATACGCATCTGTGGATCCTAAAGGAAATTAACTGATGAGTTTACTAAATGACTTAACAATTGTTTCTGAAAAGCCATGGGCTGGAAACAAACAGCTGTGGTATCTGTCTTTCAAAAAACCTAAAATATAACAATCTGGCCAGCTATGATGAATCACACTGGTTGTTTTAGCCTAACAAACAGCACATAAGAGAAATAAAGCATTAGCATATAGAGCATCCAGTTCAGCTCCTGCTGTATACTATGGGGATCTCTGGATTCAGGTTGTGGAGATCTAGAATCGCTCTCTTGCAAGACCTAACTGAATAAATCATTGGACAGATTTTGACTAAAACATTACATCTTTTTCAGTTTCCTTTTTTTTTAAGAGAAAATATATATATATATATTTTTAATTGAAGCACTGTATAGCTTAAAAATGGTTCACAATGTGTTGTATCCATTAATGTATTATCAAATGTTTGAACACTTTCCTACAGTCTAAGTCAAGAGGTTTCAAAAAACATTAAGTCTTATGAGAAAGGACTTTGAAAATTACAAGATTCGTCTGGAAAGCTACAGATATGACAAGCTATAGACTTGATCTTCTGGTTAACCTAGCTTCATCTAAATGACTACCGACCCATGAAGAAGTGAGGAAAAATATGAAGTATCATAGTTTTTCAGACTGAATTATAAGGCCAGTAGTCAAAAAGAATATAGGAGGGAATATATCATGACTGCTGTAAAAAAATTCATACAATGTCTTTTAGGTGAAAAATGAGTTAAAATCAATAAGAATCTGAGCACTGATGCATGCAGTTAAAAAAAAAAAAAAAAAAAAAAAAGGAAAAAGATCATTAAAATAATAGAGCACGGATAAATCATACAGCTGAAAGTTGTCTCAAAGTAAAATTAAGTTTAGTCACTGCTCCGTGACAAAATTTGGTTAGCTGTTAAATTTTAGGACTCTGATAGAGGACATAATTTTGCACTGCAACATTTCGTATCTGATTAGCACAAGTATAAACGACGATGCAGAAGACAAAGCCAGGAGGCACTCCAGACTGAATGGTTAGTGAGAGAGATGGGAAGAGGATATAACCATAGAAAGGAAATGCAAAAATAGCAGGGTTTAGTATTTTTTCCCAAGTTAGCAATGCTGCTGGTGCCGGTGCCTCTCCTCCAACACCCGCCTCATGCAGACACTGACCCACCTCAGCTCTCCAAAGTCTGAGCCAGTTTGGGGACTGCAAGTACTCTGAGCCACTTCACAGCCACAAAAAGCTGCGATATAATGAGTTGCAGAGAAGCTCTCAAGTGGAGCGAAATGAGGGTCAGTGTCATTTAATAGTGGGATTTTAGCTCTATTGAAGTCAGTACTACTGTGAGGCCAGGATTTCTACTCACAGTGCGGAAGACAATGTAAATAGCAGCACAGTCACTAAATTTGCAGATGTCAATAAAGAAGGAGTTATTGCAAGTAGCAGAGAGAGACGGGAAGCAATGCTAAAGATCTAGAGAGGATTAAAATATCAGTGGGAAATAAAATCCTATTAATTGTTCAGCGGCTCTCACTTCTGGAATGAAACAAATTCCAAAAGCTTTTACTTAGTGGCAAGACAAAGCAGTAGAATTGAGAAAGCTCTCAGGTGAACGTACTGCACCACAGCAGGTATCATCTTGCTGTGTGCCACAGTGGCAAAAAGTAAATCTGATTTCTGGGGTTGTAGGGGATGAGGTATGTCAGAGCACACCAAGCTGCTATTCCCTTTCCTACCCAGCTCTAAGATGACTGCAGGTAGCAGAGTGTTTGGGGATTGCAGCGAGAGCTCAGAAATAAACACCTGAAAACTGGAGGAATGAACCCACACAGCAGTGCATAGAGCAGAGAGGTACCTCATGACAACTGACAGGAAGAAAGGGACCCAAACCTCTTGACAGACCTCCTCTTATTTCTCATTGCTTTTAATTTCCATCTTAAAGCAAAGGGATTATGCCTCACTACAGCCAATAAAACCCCAAGCAGATGCAGTAGTCAAGATTTATTATACAGGAGACATTAATCTTTCTGCTTCAAGGCATAACCCAGCACTAATTGATGGGATTTGTAAACAACAAGTTTCCCCAAAGACAGGTTATCCTTTATGAGCATTTTTCTACCTTCTCCCAGAGCAGGTGATGCAGCACCATCAAAGTCAGGATTCTGACCTAGACAGGAGCCTGCTGTGACCAAGTCTTGTGATTTCTGTATTACAGATCATACAAACACTGACTGAAGGGACCATACAGAGCAAGGGACTCCAAAGCAGAAAGATCTATGAGCAGACATCTTTAAAACCGTGGTTTAAAATGTACTTTTAGGCTGTTATCCAGAAAACAAAACAAAATGAGACAAACAAAACAAAACAACAACAAAAAAATACCCATGTGTGCTTCGATTTAGGCTTGTAGTAGTTTTAGAAGTACTTATTAAATGGGATTGGACACCCAGCTGTGCTAGTATGACTCCAGAGTCACTTCACTGCAGCCATAAGAGCTGCGTTTGTTTTACAGAGATCAAACTGAGAGTGAAATTCAACTCCCTGTTTAGCATTGCTATTAAAAGGCAGTAGCAGTAAGTGAAACCTTGTCCTGTATCTTGCACTGCTCATCAAGAACAGTCAACTTTTATTTAAAAAAAATAAAAGAACAAACTTCTATTCACTGTATCCAGCCCTTTCACAATCAAATTTGTGTTTTTTAATGGGATTACTCATTCAAAACGGTCTCCCTGTAATAAGCCAGACCGTTTTCATTAAGGTAGCTGTCAGGCAGCAGATGTGAGCACAACTAGAGAAATCTCTGCTCCTCGGTGGGCTCCACTGTGCTCCCTGGCACCGTGCATTGATGTTACAGGCAATGACCGTGCTCCCTGAAAACAGGAGGCACAGAGCAGAGCAGGGAGGGAGGGAGGGATAACTCTCAGCAACAGATGGCAACCCTTCCACACAGCTTAGCCAACAGTCAGAGGAAAGACATTTTATTTCTCCTTTCATTGATGGGACTTTATTTTTAACACGTGTTCCCTCTTGAGTTTCAAATCTAATATTCTTGACTGGGCTCCTGGTTCTCCTGCAAGTCTGCCTTTAGAAGGAAGGTGATCTGAGAAATTTTCCTCCCCTTTTGCCGCTGGTCTGTTTTTTTTTTATTTCAAATGTTTCAATTAAAATGATTGGCAGACATTGTCTTCTGGAGTTGCAAGCAATTATTTTTGTGCAACTGGGATGCAAAAGGAAGGTGGTGAAACCAGACACAGAAGACTCCAATTTCTTTTATTTCCCTTAACCAAGCTTGGTGCTTACTGGTGAAAAAGGCAGTGTTGCTCCTTGGATCAAACTCATTGACCAGCTAGGTGACTTAATATGAAGTCTGCCTTTCACATACAATGTGAAGCCACTGGTCCAGATCCTGAGGAGGCTTACACAACCCTTCCCTCTCTTAAGGTAGCTGATTTGGAAGTCAGGCCATTTATACTTGTGCCTTCCTGCAAGAACTTCAGGACAGCTGCATGCTCCGTTCTCCAGAGTTGTCACATTTCCTGGATGAGGTGACATCCATCCTCATTTGCATCATCTCCTGCGCAATGTATTTAGTATACAGAACTGTCCTTCACCGTGCTACGTGTAGTGCAGTTCCTGCCTCCGATTACAGTATGCAAGAGCAGTTCCACCTAAAGCCGTATGAGCCTGGCAGGGGCTCATGCGGGAAACAGAGGAGCTGCCACATGAGATCAAAACAGTGGTCCATCAAGACCCAGACCCCATACAGCCCTGACCAGTGCCAGATGTTTCCAAAGGAAGCACACAGCTCACTAATTTAGTGCAGAGCTACATTTGTTCTTCAACATGAAACAGTCAGGAAAATCCTGAAGTCTTTGGGCTTATAGTCTCGCTATTCAATCCTTAACTGTCTAAGACCTGGGCTTTTCCATCTGCTCATGGCAACAGCCTCTTGCCGGGTCATGGTCACAACAACATGTTTATTTTAAAGCTCAGGAAGGAACCCTTCTTGCAAATTGCAAGTTGATGGCACTTCCCCAGACTAAGGGGGAGAACATCTGATCATCAGTGACGGAGATCATTGGCTCTATCGGAGACAGTGAGCTTGAGATAGAAACCTGTCTGACAGCTGTGAAATATTCACATAGGCTTCTCATTTATTCATTTTTTAATTATCTGTCTGTACACAAACACAAGCATATATACATAGATACCCCTTTCTGCACTGTAAGTCACTTCATGGACCTTTTCATCAGGTCAACATGAATCTCTCATGCCAGCCAGGGATCAGTGCCCAGTAGCTGCTTGCAATCCATTCTGCCACGATTGACAGGCAGAATGAGGATTAGCTTGCAGTGCAGGAGCAGTAAAAACAACCCGATGAAGCACTGGGCTAGGAAAAGAAAAAACAAAACAAAACAAACCCTGTGCCATAAGCACGCCAACACGCACAGAGAAAACAACTGCCTCAAAGTGGCTTCTATTGCAAGCCATCAGAACCCCAGTTCGCTGCGGAAGGATAATGCTTTTAGGGTGACCCTCCTGCTCTCACATGCTTTGATGGATGTGAAATGGAATAAATAGAGTGTCCTGGAAAGCTCTCCTAACCAATCTGCAAGGCAACACAAAAAATATTACTGGGTTGCAGAGTCTTTCAAATTTCTGTACTACAGGTTTCAGAGACTAACTGGGGAAATGGATTAGGAAAACAAAGGAAGGGAAAGAAAAGGGGAATTTGCAGGGCTCTGAGGGATAACAGATTTCCTGTTTCAGCTCGACTGTTCAGAAGTTGTTTCGCATTTCTATGAACAAAGTATGAGCTAAATCTTAAGTTGCTGGAGATATGCTTGTGATCTGCAATGGTGAGCCTCTCTGTTGCTTCATTGGTTTTATTTAGGGTAACGCTATGAGGACCAAATTCTCGCCTCGGTGCTGTTTGTATATCAAGAGGATTATAACTTACATTTTATAGTGTCCTGTACGTGCCCTTTCAAACTACATCAGTGCACGACAGGGCTTTTCAATCCATGCACATTTACACAGCGCACATGAAAATAAATACAGGCCCTCAAAGGGTTTATTGAACACACTCCAGCTACCGCCTGGCCACAAAAGTAAATGTCTGCAGCTAGTCCTCACTGTGGGCTACCACTCTCTGCTGGAGTGCTGCGGCAGCGCGGTAACAGATTTAAAAAATAATTTACGCTGCACACCAACTTGCGGCACTCATATGGCTCCAATTATAGCAAGCAACATCTGTGGCCCATACTGGTGGAAACGAGAGCAGAAGCGCATCTCTGCTGCAGAAAGTGAGGGAAAAAAAAGTTTTGGTAGCACAGGCCAGGTGCTGGGTGCTGGGTGCAGTCAGCACTTTCTGCCCATGGGCATCTGGGGAAAGGAAACAGGTAACAGGGGAGGATGGCACAGTCCCACTGTGTTTAGGTAATTTTGGGTGAATATTCAGTTCAGAGTGATCCAGGTGATAGCTGATAAGCTCCAATTTAAATGCCATAAGAAGTGTTTGGTTTCCCTAAACATGAGAAGCATGGTATGCTGGAGAGGAGCTGAAAAACTATTATATAAAAAACCTAAACAAATACAAACAAATCAAAATCAAAATAAAACAAGCAAACAAATAAAACAGCCCCAGCAGCACGCTCTGCCCCTATCTCTCCCCCCCCCAAAAAAAACACAACACACCAGAAAAACAAACAAACAAACAAACAAACGCAAGGCAGTTTGGCCCCACGTACCCGGGATACAATGACCACCATGATAGGAAGAGCTCTACTGCCATTATGGCCAAGCCAGCTTGCTCTCTGCTCTGTGCTGGGGAAAGAAATCACTTCCCAAAATCTTAATTTCACGCAAAGGCTCACACCTTTCTGTACTTCTGCACATATACACTCAGTTTGGTGGCCAGCATAGCTCCAGATATGCTTTCCCCAATACAGGTCGACCTATCCCTCTGTGTGTGACCTGCTGAGTAACAGCTATCACAAAGCACACAGAGGAGGCTTTATGATCCCCAAAGCCAATAAATCAGGCTAGCATGCAGTGTTGGTTGCCTACAGTTGCATGAATAAGGAAGCAGGGATTCCCTCCATAGCTGGCTGGAAAGAAAATAATTGCACATATAACTTCTGGTAACAAAACATTTTTTTTGGGGGGGGAAGAATTAGATAGTTAAAGGAGAGAGATTTGGAGGCATTTGAATAACAGGGGAAGCCCTCTGATTTTCATTATTTTTCCCTCTCCGGGAAGCAGTGCTTTTTCGATGTTGTTTGTAAGCGTCTTCAAAACACAGCCCAAAGTAATAGGAATACAATCAATATTAGATATGAACAAAGACACTTTTTTCTGTAGCTGCAATTACCTGTTTTCAAAGAGCAGGGCATGAATAATGTATGCAAAAATACAGGAGGGGTGGGGGGGAGGTGTTACTTATTTTTTTCCTCAAGCAGATTATTTTAGCATGGGTGAGAGACTACCAAGCTAAAGAATAGTGTTCAATATCACACAGTGCATAAACAGCTGTGGCTTAGCACATTATAAAAGCCATTAAAGGGCTGAGCCAAAAAATGTATCTAGCTATGAGGAGGAGAAAGGGGCAAAGTACCGTGTAATGATTGCTTAGGTTCACATTTGCCATTCAGCCTTTGTACACGAGTCCATTCTGAAGATCAAGATCTCACCTTCCTCTTCATTAAGTTTTCCTAAATTGCTGCAATAGTATCTTGGTCTTTTGGAAACTTTTTTTTTTTTTTTTTTTTTTTTTAATGCCAAGGCTGCCACATCGCTCAATAGACATCAAGATCAGGAATACAAACTGGCCACACGTGCAGACAGAGGTCTGTGGGCAGAACAGGGATCGTCCTGATGCTGGGTCTGCATGGCCCTTGCCGTTGTGTGTCTGGGGCACGGAGAGGCGGAGGACAGCACATGCTATTGGCTCCATCCCCATCACTGCATGGACCAGCCAGGCACGTGGATGGTAAAATATTCACCTTCCTTATAGCAGGAGAGGAGGCTTTCCAGGACAGGTGCTCAGGCGCTCGCCCCTCTGCTGAGCCCATTTGTCACCCTGCTCCTCTGCTCCCTGCCCCTTTTGTGGCACAGGTCTTTATTAGGAGATTACCTCACATCTTCTCTGCTGCACCAGACTCATGCTGGCTTATTTTCCCTGCTTCTGGCTTTGATTCAGCATCCCTCCCCAGCTTGAGAGCTTGCTGCAGAATGCAGCTCTTCATTAGGAAAGCAAAAGTCTGAGCTGTTTTGTGGCAAAGTTTATCCTCAGCTTTGCTCGCATTTACCTCCAGGTCAGCAAATAGCTTCAGCACAGCTGGCTTTGCATAAGCATATTATCACAGGGTTTCAGTTACTACATTTTCCCCACACCCTTTTCCCCTCTGTTAATGCACAAGCAAATAAATGTGCAAGCAAGTACGTTTTACCTCATGCTCTCCTTCCTGTGAACTGTCACATACATCTCATAGACTCTCCCCTGGGGAACAGCCCCTGCTGGGATCAGCAAGCTCACTCCTGCAGAACAGAAGAGACACAAAAGATAAAATGGAGAAAAGAAAATAAAAGAAAAAAGGAAAAAAAAAAGAAAAAGAAAAACCCAGGTGGGCCTGTGAAGAGCGACAGAAGAAGCAGAAGATGAAGCTTGCAATGCCAGATTTTCACCCAGCCTCATAAAAAGACTCTAAATGAGCTCAGCAACTCTGGAGATAAAGTAGGCAACCCCAGCATCGCCTGTGATCAGATGGTCACTCCTTGCCCCTGTTGCGTCTTGGCACTGCAGTCGTGGAGTGGAGAAGAGGATTTTTTTCCCTTCCCTTTTATTTTATTTAAAGATCAGACAGATAGTTACGCTGTTTCTTACCTTGTAAAATAATGGGAAAAGGAACAGCTCTGACTCAAGTTTCCAGCAGTTGTAACAGGACATATCTCCTTAGGCAATTCTTATTTAATTAAAAGCAGGAGAGAAAGGCAGCAGAGTACTGTCCCAATAAGCAAGAACAACTAGTTGTTTCTTGAAGGATGGGCTCTGCAACTGGCACCCTGTCTTTTAATGCACTCAGCTTCTAAGTAGACTACAAGGGAGAAAAAATGGGGCTTCTTAGTATTCTGAATGTGCCTACTTCTGTGGAGCGGCTCAAAATTTGGATATCCAACCTTGAAAAAATCTGGGCAAATACACTCTGTGCCCTTTGCAGCGCTGATAAGCTGCACGCTTGGTTACAAAACACCGTTCTTGCATTGCTGTGATTTCAGAAATCAAGCAGAAATCCCGGGGAAGCAGAGGGTCCTGTCTTTCCACGACAACCACAGCAGAGGATCTCACTGCTGGACGCGGCTCAGCCAGCTGTCTGTGCAGGTGAGGGTTAGTGGGGAACCACTGGCAAGGACTTAATTCAGCGATGACTGTGTAGCTGAATACAACCTGTAGGCAGATTATTTGCATAATATGCCAATAAAGGCATATAAGAGTAATAAAATCCTTGCACCGTCCTGTATCTTCTCTTCAGCACTCAGGTTTTGGTTACACTGGAAACCTCCCATGTACTAGGGATATGCTATGGCTCAGTCCCATACCTGGATTTTGAAGGAAAGAGATTATCTATGAAAGGTTTTCCAACTCGTTTCTTTACAGGGCTGTCACAACCTCCCCTGTGCCTGTTCTGAGCTGTAGGAGGGTAGGCACAGGGTAAATGAAGGACTTTATCATACTGCTAGGAGGCTACACATATGTCTAGAAGCAGCAAGGATGCATACACAGTAAGTAGCAGCAGACAGATTGATGTATTTTACAAAACTTATTTAAATCATTTTGAAGCAATTACAGCAATAAATAAGCATTTCTTTTTCCTTACAAATTGATATTAATATATGTGAATTAAATATGACTAATGGACTTTGCTGACAATGTGCACCACCATGGCATAAGAAACCTGAGTATTAATGTCTACCCTCAGCTGCAGCTTAGAGAAATGTGAAATCCAGGATTGTATAGCTCGAATTTTCAATATTACTTAGCAGTTCGTACCAGAGTTCTTTAAGCAATTCATCTTCCACTTAGGCTCTTAAATTTAATATCAGTGTCTCTCCATTGTTAAAGAGGAGGGCCCACTTTGGCTGCTTCCTGGGCTGTATAGGTCTGTATCTTGGAAGGAACAAACTGGTTCTGGGCCACCTAAATGTTTTGCTTTCTCAATTACATCAATGAACAAAAAAAGGTCCAGCAAAGGAGAAGGATGCAAGGTTAGGCACCATCTCCTCAGACAGGGCACAGTGCAGTAAAATGGCCAAGAGCTGACCACAGGATGTAAAGTTGGAAGCTGTGAGACCTTCAGCTACAACACTGGGTGGTTCTGAGAGGTGGTTTCACAAGTCTACTACCTGGACTCGGTGCACCAGAGAAAGGGGATACTACCTGGGATCAGACCAGTGGCAGGGGGATTCCTGACCACTGTGGAAAGAGGGAAACTTGCATAACCCCCAGATCCACTGCATCATGCATTTGATTAAACACCATTCTGAGGAAAAAAAATCAACACTATATATAACAAGGAGAGAAATATGGACAAGACACTCTTGGGCCTTATTTTCCTTGACTACATAATGTGTGCAGGAAAAAAAGCCTTCTGAAAATTAGCATTCTGCTATCCTACTACAATACCACACAGTCTGAAATGAATTGGAAGTGGAACAACCAATTTGTTTTTTAATTAATTTGTCCTTTTTATGTGTGATGACAAGATTGAGGCTTTCTGGGATGTAGTCCCTTTTCTAGAGCTGCATGAAAGGAAAAGTTCAAGGATGTTGAATCTCACTTCACACAGGGGAGCACTGAAGCCAAACGTATCTCAGAAAGTGGTAAGAGCCCTGCAAAATTTTGTTAAAAATGCAGCCAAGACTTTGGGGAAAGGATCCTTGAAGTATCTTAGTTAATCTGAATGGGGGAAAAAAACATCTGTTTGTTTTGAACAAAGAAAAGGCACAGTCCCAGGAGTGACCCCCTTTCTTTTTTCTGGTATAGAAGAAAGCTAACTCCACTTAAAACCCTAAAACATGGCTAGCACTTACCTGAATTGGGAATTATTAGGTGTCCGCCTAAGGAGTTGAAGGTCCCAAATGCAGTGCACGATGGGTCTGTTTGCCGAGCAAGGCTCTGATTCTTCATGTTCAGGGTCTCATTCTCCAGCAGGGACTGGGTAATCTGTGGGGACAGCTTGGAGGAGAAGTCAGAGAGGTCATCCTGGGGGGTGACTGCACCAGAGGTATTATAGACCTTAATCTTCAGGTTGGGCAGGGGGTCCAGGATTGGAGAATTGGTCATCGGGATTTTATCAGAGACATCATGCAAAGCATAAACAGGACCCCTGTACATGGCTGCTGCCGAAGTGAGGTCTGGTGGCACTGCCAGGAGGTCTGCATTGGAAATGAGAAAGAAGAACCATATTGCTTATGATAATTTCTCTGTTCTGGTGACTTTCTTCCTACTAATGATTTGGTTTTTCATTCTGTTCTGCTCATGCCAAATGTTATGATATACAAAGTCCTTGTAAACTGACCTTCATCTCCTTTTCCAGGCATCTATATCTAGCAGTCTCCCAGAGCTTGTATTGGCCCAGCCACTCTGCACTCTAATGGTTATACAAAATTACAGCATGTTTCTGTTCTAAGTATTTTTCACTGGGATTATTTTCCAGACTGTGCTCAGATTTCAAGCATAATAAACCTAGCTTCAGGGCAAGAAGTCTTCCACACTCCGTAGATTTAGTTTTATTAACTAATACTCCTTCCTTAAATGCTAAGTGAGAATCATTAACCAATTTATCTAATTGGCCTAAAGACAGAATTCCTGAAATACCAGAGAGAACAAAGCTATGAAGTCACTGTGCCAGTGTGGGATTAGTACCTGTGTCACACACTTTGGTATCCTCAGCAAAGAAAATGACATTTCTGCTAACCTTCTGTATGGCAACTCTCTTGTCATCATAACTCTTACTTCAATTTATTCTTCATAAACATGTATTGGGAAAAAAAAAAGAAAAAAAAAAAAAGAAAAAAAAAGAGGAACTCTTCTGTCTAAATGGGGATCTTGAAAAAAACAGCCCACTTGAGTGGCTGTTTTCTGGCTGCCAAAGTGTGGAAATCATTAAGCTATTATGCACATGTGATAAAGATGTTCTCCATTAAATGATATTCCACTACAACTTCTTCTTCTATATTGTCCATTGAAAGTAAAGTACTTGTTAAACTACTATTTATGCCTGTGGAGCCATGGCACAGTAAAAAAGGCTATTAGTGAGACAAAGGGGAGGTGAGCATCATAGAATTATTGTATTGTATTACTCCTGTGATGAATCCTGTCTCTCGTTTTTCTTATAGCTTTGATTTTGATTTAAATTTGAGGAAGACCTGTAATTTTATAAATGCCTGTTTCCCTCTCACATTCACCTTCTCTCTTTAAAAGCTAAGTACCTGTGCTGTATGTTCTTGAACACATCTGAAAAAGGCCACCATGGGTTTTTAGCACTTGGCCATCAGAAACAAATGGATATAATCTTTCTCCCTTTATGAAGTGCCAACAAGCATCCAGCGAATATCATTCATACAGCCCCAGAGACCATATTCTCATAGCATACCCCTGAATTGGTCACCATGGAGTGCTATGACAACTAACCTTGCCTTGCAGCCTTGATATTAACAGGCTGAAATCCGCCGTTTAGCGCTGAGGAGTCGATAATGTCTGACTCGAAGTCACGGTGATTCTTGCGATAGACGAAGAGGGCCACAACCACAGAAATAGCCAGGCACACGATCACGGCAATGACGATCCCGACGTAGAGAGCAACATCATCCGAGTCAGGAGCAGCTAGGGGGAGAGAGGCCAGGAACTTTAAAGCAATGTGCTCCTCACAGGGACTTTTGAGAAAATACATTCTTATTATTCTCGTTTCCTGGAGATATTTACTACCTTTTCATAGGTTAATTTAAAAGCCATTTCTAAAGCTATATAACAGGTCTATGCCCTTTTGATGGGAACAATCTTTGATTTCTCTCTAACTCGTGTTCTGTCTTTGTACCTATCTGCTTGTTCAACTATCTAGTACCCAGGCACTGAACTACTAAGCACAACATGTTACAGAGTTAGTCTCGTGAAGCAAATTAAATCCATGAAATAAATTAGTACATCTTGGTCACACAGTATCATTGTATTAGCATTTACTGGTTCAGCTGACACCAAAGATCATGCTGTGGGGTTGCAAACTTTGGAATCCTTATTTTTTTAAGGGGGGAAAAAAAAAAAAAAAAAGTTCAGTTTTAGAGAATGCCTGAAATATCAGAATGTATCTTTGAGTTTGGTTTTTCTGACCTATAATGTGTCGAGCCATTTTTCCTTACACCTACTTTCCCTTAAAAAAATCCAGGAAAGCAGAGAATCAACCTCTAAATTCTCATCACTGGCATTAACACATACATATTTGGATAAAAGCCGAAGCAAGCACAAGAAATAATGTGGTAATTTACCAAAAGGAACCCAGATTTATTATAGCTGTCTTGTGAGAAAATGGCTATGATATTTCTACTAGCTGCTTATACAGTATCTTCAGCACTAATTCCAGGCTAATCTCTAGCATCATTATCCACAAGACATTTTTTTTCCAGAAGGACTGAGTACATGATCAAAATTTGATGTCTTTCTATACACTGAAGAGTCCCAGTAGCAGAGATAGCATAATGAAAAAAAAAAAAAAAAGCAAAAACAAATAAGACCTTTTTAGTACCCTATTTCTGATAAATTAAAACATGTGAATCATTCTTATTTATTTATTTATTTATTTATTTGCTCCTCACCTTTTAGCCATTTAAGCCAGGCTGCCCTCCAGCCATATAAGTGAGAGCTGGCAGATATTGAAAAGGACTGATCAAACTTCATCATCCTCTGCCTATCAGACTTTCAATGCACCAGCCTCCAAAAAGCAGAATTCTTATCCCCAGCAGTTCATGAAGCAGTTCTCTGAGTTCCAGCTCAATGGAAATTTATCTCTCTACCACATTTCTTCTGACTGCTAAGGAAATGCTAACCGGAGAGAGGGTTCATTCTCTCCAGTTTCTGTCTTTGAGGCAGTATCTTCTCCCATTTTCCTTGGGCGTAAGGGCTGTTATCATCCTGTGTCACCCCACTGACAGTGAAACACTGCTACCTCTGTCAAGCAGGCAGCTTGCCACTTACTCTGCCCAATTGGTCCCTCTTTGCCTAGTCACACAGAGCTAGTGTAACACTAAAGCTTGACCCGTGGAACAGCGTCACATTAGCATCCGGGAACGTAAAATGAAACATTAAACTTACAAGAAAATCCATATTCATTCTGGGTTCTCTGTTCAGTTGAAATAGGGTAAATGAAACCTTAAAAAGAAAGAAATTAAACAAAAATGGGAACAAAATCAAATTAATGAGAAGAACAAAAAAAGGAAGCATGAAAAATGGTTTAATTAAAAAAAGAAGGAAAAGAAACTGATGGCACTTTAAAATTCTGATACAGCACAGAATTATGATTTTGCATCCCCTGTCTCCTTCAGAGCCTTACTAAGAATTAATAAGTAGGCAGATTGAATTTCTAAGCCAAAATCGGTCTCGAGTCACTAACTTTGGAGTGCTTAAAGTCTTTCTTTTATTGAGCATAAACTCTAATGGATCTAATTTATTTCAGACATCAAGGGTCATTAGCATACGGAAAGTCTTTTTTTCCCTATCCCTGCCATATGCTTTAATTCCCAGGACATGTTCGGTGAGGCTCTAAACAGTTTTTTTATTTAATTATGGTAGCTTGCTGTTGATCTAATAGAGCTAAAGGAGACCTGTCGTCAGTGGTCAGAGGTTAAATACCCATTTGCTGAGCTGAGTCCATGCAGAAAGCCCTCTTTCTGGATTTCCTTGGAATTATTTTATCCTATCTTTAATACATGCTCAATGGGAAATCCTCGGGGAGAAAAGAATTTGTCAGCAAACAGGAAACTGAGTGGTTTCTCTTTGAAATTATTAAAAAATCAATAAGGCACCTGGGGTCATAACATTATTTATTTGAAATCTTTGCAAGCCCCTGTATATCGACAAAATGATAACACAATTTACGGTTATATTTCGGAACGGATAAATAAGAGAGATTGCTTCTCTCTCCTTTTCTTTCTGCAGCTCACACAGCATGGCACACCGGGGCTGCTTAGCTTGTACAAGAGTCCGACAGGCTCGTTAACCATCTCCCAGCTGCTCTCCACCCACATTAGAAACAAGGGAAATGCTGCAAATCCAATCCTGCTGCAAAGGGAAATGGATAAACCCAAAGTAAGCAAGAGGGTTGCTCTCAGGGAGGGGATTGGGGTGGGTGCAAGGCAGAGGGTACCCCTCTCCCCCTTCCCTCCAGGATTTTTGCAGGGAATTTACTGCTCTTTCCGTCTCCCCCACGTTTTGCATCGTGGTGCGAGATGCTCGCATGGCCCTGGCCTCCTGCAGATGAAGCAATACTGGAAAATGGACTCCTGGTGCGTGCCTAATGCACATGACCACATTAGAGGCAAACCAGAGCAATAATCCCCAGCTCCCAGAAATGCTGAGATTGGGTGCTCAGCATATGTTGTGCTTTATATATCTCTTCTTGCTTGGCTGCACTGCTTGCTAATGAAGATATAGCCTATCCTGATTGCAGGTATAGACATAACTCCCCCCAAAGTTTCCAGACGTCACATAAATGCTACCTCGACTGAAATATCAGAGCAAGAAGAGCTGCTTTTTGATGGTGATGTTTTTTTCTGAGGCATTATGGGACAGACTACACTGCCTGTAATATCTATTTAAAACTTTATTTCACAGCAATGATTCCAGCCTTACAATTGCTTTTAGAAATATTATGGTCTCACACTCATTTATTTGGTTCGTTGAGGCAAGCTCACCTATGTGTACTCTCAGCATGCTCTCTCAATCTTTTGTAATAACTGCTTCCCACTTCTACCAGTGCGCTCAGGGCATTGCCCATAAAAAGTCAGGCAAGCAACTTCGGAGGGCTTGAGTGAATGCTCAGCAAGTCTGGGCATGAATTTACAGCACACTGGTTACTCCCCGCTTACTCCCCAGGTGAATGCTGAGGCCCATATTTAGTCAACCTAAATTCCAGCTATAACCTTATGGACAATATTTCCTACGTCAAGATGTCTCTGGGGACCAGGAGGCAGCCAGCAGGAAATACAAGGCACAAGGACAAGTCTGAATTTAGGCTGGCTGCAACTCCAAATGCTTTCATACCCAAATCCACAAGGAAATCTTTGCAGTTCAGGTGCCCCATAGCATATTCTGGGGGGAGATAGCACGGGGCAGCATGTCTCCTGGCTCTGCATCACCTGCAGAGCTTGAGCTCACCCATGCAGAGCCAGAAAGGCTATTCCCCTGTCCTTCTGCTGCTGTTCAGCTGGCAAATTTTGCAGTTGTGCATTGTTCCTGCTGCATGCGAAGCAATCTGATAGCTGCCACTCAGAGGGCACAAAGAGCAGCACTGCCTGGATTAGCTGCAGCATCACTGAAAGTGTTGTCTGTTTCTGGGACAATGGAAATCCAAGTTCAGGTCTTCTCATGAAAGTGAGCAAGTGTCATCTCAAAATACTCTAAAAGAATTTGCAAACTCTTCATAGACCCTGTTGTCACAAATACTTACTAGTATCTTACAATTTTGCATAGATATACTCAGACTGATAACTGCAGACACCAGTCTTGCAGCTGCATGAGAGTGATACCAATTCCTTCAACAGAAATGCTTTGTGTAGGTATTCAAAGGCACATCTATTAAGAAAGGGAGGAAAAGGCCAAGATATTGCTTTCTGCTTCCATTAGCCTCGCTAACTGACATCCCTGTTCTCCCATGTGTGCCACTAACTGAACTGAGCACCCAATTCCACCACCTCTTTCTGTGCAAACAGGCTGGCTTGCACAGCTGTCTGCGAGGACACATTTTCAGCCTGAAAAACACCTGTTCTGTGTAGAAGGACAGCATGGATGAGGTGGAAGGGTTATGGGCACGAGATGCCATGCTGGGCATTTGAGTCATGGATGTGTCAATTTTTTGTCAAGGGCCAAGAGTCATGGCTGACCATGCTGGCTGTAGATAAATAGGTGACCAACCGTGCTGGAGACTGGGCAGTGCCAGGTGTAAAACGTCCTTGTTGAGGTGATGGCACTACACAAGACGGGTGGTGGAGGCCACATGACCCCACTTGCTCAGAGTACATGGTCAGGCTCCCCTGGCTGAAACAAGAGGAGACCTTACCTTGGGTTGACATCCAAGCTGGATGAATTGCTGAACAGCATGCCAAATGCCACCTCCATTTCTACTTGCAAATTAAACACATTTGTTGGAGATAACTCAAACAAGGCAACTATAGACACCCTCTGCCATTTGGGCAGGAGCTTTCAGAATAAAACTATTTTTAAGCGCTCCATTGTCATGAAAGAGCTGTTCCAAAGGGAAGCGGGCATCTCAGCGGCAAGCGGAAGGCTTGTGGCCATGCATAGCTGCAGTGGCTGTGCAGGAGTTTGGGCTATGGCCATGCTCCTGGCGCCAGAGCACAGACATTGCCTTACAAAGTTGGCTGTCATGCTGGTCCCTCTGACTACGCCTTCAAACAATGAGAAAGGACATTTTCATCAGATAACGATGCAAACCTGCTGGGATTAGTAACTGAAATAATGAAGAATGACTCCCCTCCTCTCTTCAAAGAGAAAAAAAAAGTCATTTTTTCCTCTTTTTTTTTTTTCTTTCTTTTTTTTTTTTTCTCCCTGTATCAACAACACTGCTTGGTAAATGCCTGAGGGACTTCTACCAGGATCATCAAATTTTTTAACAAGGGTGAATTTAGAAAGGTGCTGTTGGATTTGACTTTAGGAATGCTGCTGAGGCTGCTGACTCACATGCAGAGCAGCTGGCTTCACAGTGAGCTACTTGCTTTGAGAAAAGTAATTTAAGCTTCTTCCTACAGCTTGTTGGGAAATGTACATTTTCAAAGGGGCTTTTGATGTTTTGTTGTGTAACTTACTGCTGGACGAGTGAAATAGTAGTAATCATACTTTACACTTGCATAGTCCCTTCTGTTTGAGGATCTCAGGGGCTTACCAAAAGTGGGTATTTACTTCCCTCATTTTACAAGTACCTGACCTTATGTCATACCTGGAGAATCAGTGGGAGGCTTGGACTATGCACAGAAATTGCACCCCTGTAATTGCACATTAAATACATTCATGAAAAAGCCTTTAATTAAGTTGATGTTTCTCCATGAGTTCTACTTTATATTCCACTTTAAGCTTGTAAATACATTTTTTGTCCCTGTGGAAGTGCTTCTATTAAGTGTTAAAGGTGGGCTTTTTTAACTAAAGTAATTACACTGGCACAAATGCTTTGTACAAATCCAGATATATTATTACAGAGATGTATTATGTTGGCATTGGCTATTCTCTTTCTCTAAAGAACATCTACAGCAATTTTAGCACCTTTATATTGATGTAACACACTGAGAAAATTGGAAAAGGGTGAATGTGTCAGAGGTCAGAGTGTACTGGAAAGATAAACCAGTTCAACTTTGATACATAGAAAGGACATCAGCAGGCTTTTTATCAATTTGGTTTAACTCAATTTCAGCATCAGTCACACTTGCACTGATTTGGGGAATTGCATCCAATTAACTAAATATTTTTTGAAGCTCATTTAATTAGTTCTGTGCAGTTTGTGAGCACAGATGACCCCTAAGCGTTGGAAGTTCAGCCTGAGCATTCTGGTCCCAGATGCCTTGCTCTGACCTTTTGGAAACCCATTTGCGCCAATAACCACAGGAGACTCAATGGCACATCGCGGGACTAAATGGCCTTCAGGCTATCTGAATGTGTGAGATCATCTGGCTTAGGTAGTTAGCTTTGACAAGCAGAACATCCCTTTCTACAGAAAGAATTCATCTACTGCAATTTGTGCTGGGAGAAGTAGGTAAATCTTCTGTCAAGGGAGGGGAAGCCATGAAGCAGTTGGGAATGGAGAACCTCTTCCCTGCAGGTAAGTATGTAAGATGGTGGAGTAGCTGAAGGTGATCTTTCTGGGCACATTAATACTAGGGCTTATCCAGTTTTGGTCATATTTACAAAAATATTTACAATTATCCTACCAAGAAATTGCTTCATGCCATTAGCTGCTGAGGTTACAGCTAATGACACATATTTTGAGGCTGTATCAAGGTCAGTGAGAGTCTGAGACTGCACTTTCATTTAATAAAGTGAAGATTGCATAAAGCACACCATAACTGCTTGTTTCTTTAATGCATAATATTTTAATCTGGCACCACTTGCTTTTAATCTATAAATGCTCTTTACTTTATCCTCTACACAGCTTCAAAAGGAGCTGAGGTCACATAATTACGTGGCCCTTTTGAAAGCCTAGCCACATGATGTGTCTCCACACCATCCTGTTGCAATGAACTTGTCAGGTTGAGCATAATATGCAGTAACAGCACTTTTCCCCCTTTTGGTTCCAAAGTCAAAGCCCTTAAATTGCATATAAGAAAAGAAGAGGGCACTCAATTCAACTGCTGACTTTCCTTCTCTTGTTTGGTGGGTTTATCCAGCGTAGCAACAGTGAGGTTGTAATAAGCTTTGGTGGCAGCAGTCTCTGCACCACAGAACTGTGACAGATGAACAGAAACTAATTCCTAAATGTAGAGGCCTAAAACCGGACAGGAGCAGTTCTTTGACGATTTAAAGTAGGCACGTGGTGCACACATTGTGACATGAGTTCAGTGGCACAGCACTTTGCTGGGCTGTACCATGTACGTACGGATATATATATGTCGGATGAGTTTCAATATTTAATAACTCAAAGCCAGCAGGCGGGCAATTTTTCACATACCAGTCCCAAACAACATTTATCTGATTGCTTCTGTTCTTAATTCTCATTATGAGGTCTTTCAGTGCTAAATCAGTATCTTTCTCTTTCCCCCCAGCTCCAATGGCTCAGAATTGCTTGCTGAGTTTCTTCATTACTTTTGGAGCAAATTCTAGATGATAAATACGGTGTACAAATGCTCAAAGCTTTCAAAAGAGATGATGTTAACTCAGATGCACTGCTACTGTATAAGTCTCCATATAATCCCTATGATGGCCAAGAAGTTAGGAGAAGGAATTTAGGAGACTTTACTTGACAAGAAGGAGTTTTGAATTGCTCCCACCATCCACAGACTACAACTGCGTAAACTGCCAGCAGTTCCTTTTCTACATAGGTGCAGAGTTAAGGGTACAAAAGTACTCTTAGAGTAAACCCCAAATTTTTACTGTTTAGGGCTAGGCCTTCATGGTCACTGAACGTGTTTCTAATACAGATTTATTATGGAAGAAGTATTAACAATAATCTTTGGATTGTAACAGCTGTTAATTGTTTCTCTCCCTTGCTATTTCCCAGAAACTCCAGCACATAACCAAGAAAATGTCATGTCTAATACCTTATTTATGGTGGTTAAAAAGGAAAACAAACAAACAAACAAACAAACAAAAAAAAACAAAAAACAAAAAACAAAAAAAACACAACAACAAAAAAAACCAACAACACACAATGAAGTCCCCAGAGCTGCAAAAAACTCTCAGACAGAATGTGCACAGCTTCTTCCTATATTTGCTATCTAAAGAAAGACCTTCATGTCTGCAGTTAATGATGCTGAAGGTCAGATATGATATCAGGCATCCTGGAGATAATGCACAGTAATTTATTTTCCTTCTGAAGGACTAATTATTGGCATGTTCAGGGTGGGCTAATAAACAAGGGGCTTGAGGTTTTGTGACTGATTATTTACTCGGGTGTAATCTCAGATCTTTCCTGAGTGTGCAGGTTAAATGGGGAGTCTCTCCTGTTTCTGTCCTTGAACGGGAGCGCATGATATTCTATAATTAAGATTGAAACTATGTTTTCATTTTAAATTAGATTCCTGACATTTTGCTAATACTGTTAGAAAGGTCTTGCCTTAGTTTAAACATGCATGCCATGTATACGGGAGTGGGGGGAGATGGAAGAGTAGGATAACTTGTTGCTAAAATTTGATGTGGATTAGAACAGGCAATTCTGACTTTATGCAATCTTTTACAGTTAAGGACTTTGACCTTTTGACTAAATCTTATGTCAGTCTTTAATATCCTAGGACCGTGAAACCTTAACATTGGGTTTGTTATGGATGTTTGACAGCAAAAGTAAACACTTGTCTAGCACTGTGATTTGCTAGATTGTGGATTTGCAAATTCCACATTTGCAGTGGCTGAATAGACTTCCTGGGGATGGCTTTGTTTTGCAATTGTAGCTGGCCAAGAGCAAATGGGTTACAGGAAGAGCTGAAATAAGGACACAGAGTGGCAGCGAAGAGGGGGTACATGGCAAACAGTGCAGTGAAGGAAGGGACAGCTGGAAGGCATCTTGAAGAGAGGGACCTGATGGAAAAAAGGCTTGTGGAGAGCAGGAGGAGCAGGAGTTATCCAAATGGATGTTCAATGATGTACCAAAATCCTTGGTAGGTCTGTAAGCTCACAGCTAAGGTAACTTGTATTCTCTGGCTTTCTGGCTTATTTCCCAAACTACAGAAACTTCTTTCCCTAACATGAGGTTTCATTTAAGTATGCTGCCAATGTTTTTGGTAGTCCTTTAAGCTGCATACAGATTTAGAAACAGAGAGCTCTGAGTTTTACTCCTGATCCTGTCACTGACTCCCTGATGAGCCTTGGGCTGCTTGTGTAACCTCACACCTGACACCCTGCCAGGAATGCAAAAATCATCACATCTACCCATCTTTGTACACAGTGAGGAAAATATAAACACTGATTACAGTCACTGTATTTTTTTTTTCCATGATGAAGTCAATGTATCAGGTAGACTTTATTATAAGCTTGCATTTTCCTTCCAAGAAGGAGTATGGGAAGAATAAAAGAAAAAAAAAAACAACAACAACAACAGGGAAATAAAGATGAAATTACAGGTGGATGAGGTTTGGATTTTTCTCTTTTCTACATGGCTGTAATATTATTGAATTAGTTGAGGTTTTTCAAAACAGACTAGAGATCTTAGAGCACTTGCCTTACATTAAAATTAATGGGGAGGGGGCTCTTTCTGAAGTGACTGGGGTAAGAAACTGATTTCGGTGTCCTGGCTTCTGCTTGTGGCTCTGCACTTCTGTTTTCTCTCAAAGCTTTTATCTGCTTTGAGCAGAAGCTTTTCTAGGCAGGAACTCTCACTAGGCAGTTGCAGAGGGCCCACCAGAGTGTGGACACTTCTCAGCTAGGGATTTCTCATGTTGCTACAGTAAAAATAAATACGAGTTGTAAATCTGAGATGTGTGCATAAACTCCCTTGGCTGCTACACCATTACATAGTAGTTAGGTTAAAAATAGAATAACACATCTCTTTATTAATATCAAATAACAATGTTGTAGAAAACTTCCTCTAGGAACAGACAGATGCGTTATTTGAATGAATGAAACTCCCCCTTCAAGGGCTCAGCACAACGGGCCAGGTGGATATATCATTATGCTGACAGACTGAACATATTATAAGTTCCCTCTTGACCCACATGCTCTTAATAAAAGGTTTTATTTCATTCCTCTGCACACACAGGCTTCTGTTGCAATCTCCCTTGAGAGAGCTTTGCTTACCTCCTGGAGCCTGAAAAACATTCCCCTGCTCTTTGCACACTAATCTGCTCTGGAGGACCAGAGGTCCTCATCAAACTGCTCTGCTCTATAATTCTTCACTGAATGCCTGCTTTCAAAACAAGCCAAAAAGGGAAACAAATGCTTATCCCATCAGAAGGTTCTGGCATGTTAAATTAAACAACAGGGCATGTGCAGAATATATATGTTTCAGGAAGAAAGAGATGCTGGTATCAGGTTAACCTTGCTTTCTACTTAAAACCTGTGTATAAACAACGCAAGACTGGAAAATGGCAGTAGTTAACCATTTAGCACACCAGCAGGACAAATTGCATCTTCTTCACATGCTTAAGTTGCTATTGCTTTAAGAGGAACCTTACCCTGCCTCTCAGACAAAGATTACAAAGGATTTGGCAACTATAGAAGTAACACATCAATTCACTCTTGACTAGAAGGCAGCCTTTTTTAACATGAAATGTTAAAGCAAGGCCTGATAATAGCATCTTTGCCATGCTATAGCTGCCTTTTCTCAAGTGGCGTATCCAGCTCTTAGATTGCCCATACTGACAGCTGAGGATGTTTTGAATCTTCCACTCTTTAAGTGATAGTAGCCAGCCTCAATCTTTTCATGCTTATTTATTTAAATCCAAAGGAAAAGCCCACATTGGATCTGATTACACTTGACCAGTGGAAATTTCCTTTTAGCCCTATTAAATGATGGGTTTGTACTTCACATTATGAGATGGTATAAAGTGAAGAGTTTTTACTACACAGAGCGACAGCACTATTTACAGAACTATATATTCTATAGTCCTCAAGTGGCATGTGCTTCTTCAGTATTACCTTGCTGCTGTAAGACAGCTAACGCTGTTTAGAAAGAAAATTGAAAGCACAGCTTAGCCAGCCTTTTATGAAAAGCCATAGTGGTTTGTGAAAGCTGAGAGCGAGCTGAGGAAGGGATGCTGGTTATCTCCTGACCATGCTGGTGCCAGCTTGTCCATCAGAGGCATGATTTCAGAAAAGAAATGCTTTACTAGAACGGACAGGCACCATGCTCATGTCTACAGGCTTTCTGAACTTATTTATTCAGGACAGGGAGAAAAGTGACCTGAACACTGTCACTTCAGATCCCCAGCAGAGAAGATGTAGGTGACATGCTCTGAGTATGGACTTGCCTGATGCAGCAGCTAATATGTTTGATCTTAGCCAATGTGATCCCCAGAAGGGAACTGTTTGTGCTGACATGCAAGCCAGCCATGCAGTGCTGTGCGTGCTTGGTGTCCGCACAGAACACCCACAAAAGTCATTAAGCAGGATGAGGAGAGGGCTAATTGCAGCAATCCAGCATATAGAGATTCCCCGTGAGACGCAGTGTGTGCCTTTAAAAGTGTTGCTCATTGCACCAAAGTACTTACCACAGTTCTCAGACTTCAAATGGAAAATAATGCAACTATGGAGGCAATAATGCAACTAGTGTGGGTGGTAACCAGCCAATTCTTCCTACACCTACAGCATAATTTGCTCCAGAAGATCGTACTAATGCTATTATGGGAATTACAAAATTGTTATAACAGGACCTGCTAGGCAATATTGTGTATTTGGAAACTTAAAATAGTAATGACCGCCCTAAATTTTCACTAGAGCTGCTTTTCTTCTTCAGTTCAGCCTTCTGCCTCTCTGCAGGCTCTCTAGTTTAATGACTGTTCATCCTTTCATGTTAACAGAAAAATACTAACTACTGAATAAGGGAGTGTATGTGTGTACTAGCAAGATCATTAGTCTGAATAAATGTGACAGCTGAGTTGCACGAGAAATGCCACAGTTAGTGGTAAGCACAAACTGAAGCTTTGGGTGTAAAATACTGTAATTACAAGGGATGGAGAAAGCTCCACAGTTTTTATCCCCACAGAAATCGATAGTGGTGCAGACTGCTGCTCTTTGCTGGAGCAGGGGCAGTCTGATGAAAGAGCTTATTGATTTATCCAGCTGATGCCACCATAGTGAATAATAGACTGGAAAAGAAAGGGCTTGCAAATTAGGCTCATTCAGCCCAATGTCTTCCAGGATATCTTTTATATACAGCTATATAGAGATATATGTTTACAAGTGAGTTTTTGTCAAAGCAACAGCCTAGTGGTAAGAGAGGGCATCTACTAATTATTTGATCCCAGCTACATTTGCACAGCATGAGAGCTAACCTTCAAGCTGGCACTAAATTCTGACACTGATGAGGAAGCACCAGGGCAACTAGGGGCAGGATTTTGCCATGGGGCAGGTCATCAGCCAGCCAGCACAGCTCCTGGATGGCTATGGCCACAGAGGGCAGGTGGCCGTGGCTCCACATGCCATTTGTGCCACGAGGGACCCACCAGCATGAAGGTTTTGAAGTCTGTGGTGGATCCAGAGATCCCCAGGCTGGGGGAGACACCAGCTCCAGGACAGCCCTCACCAGCCTCAAATAATGTGGAAAGGTGCGTGGTGTTTTAGGAATGAAAAGAGTTCTGTGTTCACTCTTAACTCAGCAGGCAGATCTGCTATGAATCCAGACCCACACCAGCAAAAATGTAAAGTGGTCAGAATGGCTTTGCATAAACTGCAAGGCAGAATGAAAGTAAGAAAGAAAGAAAGAGAGGGAATGGTAGGCACGCTGCCATAAAGTACAGCAAATCAATCTTCTCAGCAGTGATGGATCAGGGAGCAGGACTGTAAGTTTTACAGGTGTATGAAGCCCCACGAGTATAAAGATACCATTAAAACACTGCCATTAAATTCCAACACTGAAAGATGATCACAACCCCTGGAGCCAAGCGGGTCAATATGTGACTGTATATTTTTCATTACCATTTTTTATATACATATATATGAAGCAGAATAAGATTCACAATAGCCTCACCCTCTCTCCCACTGAAGATCTCTGCTTTATACTCAGCATCCACTTTCACAAATAAAATGCAATATACCATCAACAGATAAATGAGATCCCTACAGGGCTTTTATTCTGCCGTACCATTATATCTATTCTTCCACCAGATTTCTGCTTAAATGGCTCTCTTTATGCACATACACAAAGATGACATACACCTGTCTAAATATAAACTGATAGTAAAGAGCTCTTCTGTAGAGGGGATGTATCTTTTCTTCCTAATTTACCATAATGACTTATTCATACCACTGGAGCTAGGGGTTACGTTAGCTTCCCCACTATAAAAGGTGTTTTATAATAAGATGTGGCTGGATTTTTATTTTCTCCTTATCTTTAGAAATAAAAAGAGAGGAGCTCTGAATCTATCTTCCCCGTAAAAACAAACATCGAAGAATTATAGTTTTTTATGCTGTTAACATTGACTAGTAGTTTTTAACATGATGAAAGTGTTTGTGCAAGCCACAGTGAAAAAGTGTTTTTTGTACATCTGGAAACCTCAGGGCAAAATGCTGTGACATAGGCTAGCTTGAGAGATTGCCACCAGGACAGTAGCACCTACACAGTGATTATTCAAGAAGTAAACCTATTGAGTAGTTAATGGTGTTACTTTGGTGACATTTTGACTATTTCAGTCACAAGTAACCTGTTGGAGAGCGTAAAAATTCCCGACTCCTTTTTCATGAAAAAGCTCAAAGTATTTTATGATCTGGACACACGTAGATAGTGTATGGTGACAAGCACAACTCTTTGTGCAATGAAGAGCTGAGGCTCAACAGAGAAGGAGGAAGTGTCATGTACTGCAGAGAGACAGGATGACTGTTCAGGAGAGAGGTTATTGTACTTAGGTTATTTTGCTAACAAAAAGCTAAAGGAAGTTTCAATGCACCAGCAGAAAGGAGCGTCTTCATTTTTAAGATGGGAAGGGAAAGACAGAAAAGACTAGTTCTTTGTAAACACATGTCGGGATCACAGAGCAGGCTCCAAGGGAAGAGTTTAAGGAAAAGATTCTCCTCCAGAGGCTCAAAGATCTTGTGTGCCACACTTGAACATCTGACTTTGAGGAAGGGAAAAGCATTTTCTTGCAGGGGGATCAACTTTTATTCTAGATATTGCTAGTCAGTATGGGCTCTTGGCAAGTTTGTGTGTGACAGGTGGGGAAGAACAGCACAAAGAGCTTTCCTGTATTTTTCCACTCAAGTATCTCTTCAAGGGCCAAGGACAAATGAGGTTCAGAAGAGAACAGTTTATGACCTTCAGCTATAAAGTAGGAAACAGAAAGGGATCGTAAGCACCGTTCTTGTTAAAGGCTTGGGTTTATAATGCAGCAGCTGAAATGGTTACACAGACTGCTTCCCTTTGTGGTCCAGCTGTGCGTGTAACTTTTTTTGCCATTTGTGTGCCATCTTTTCCCTAGATCTTATCTTAAAGTGAGTGACAGAGCTCTGCACTTCCCCAGGACAAGCAACACCTGGGCAGCACAGTTATGCAGCATCACAAGTGGGTTGCTGCTGTCTGTTTTGAGCCACGTCACTGATAATACTATTAATCTCCTAATAACAGGATGACACTCCCTTCTGGCTTGGCAGCTCCAACTAGCAGGAGACATTTTGTAACAAAACACCTAGCAGGTTTTTCCACAGCCACGTCTTTCCCAGACCCCGGAGCCGGCATGGCAGCACTTACCCTGCATGCAGAGCCCGTCCGTGCAGTTCTTGGACTGCAGCACCAGCCCCTCGCAGTCCTTCCCCCCGTTCTTCGGCGCCGGGGCCGTGCACTCCCTCCGGCGCCAGTGGGTGCACTCCGTGCCGCACGTGGACCACTTGCTCCAGGACGTCCACTTGCCATCCACTGAGACAAGGAAAAGATATGAGGCGTTAGGGGGATAAGCCAAACTACAGCTTTCGGCCATCCCAGCAGTGCAGGAGGACCCTAATACATACCAATGCCTGACCCAGAATAGAGCCAGCTTGTATTTTTAAAAGTCATATTTCTGCCCCAGACCCATTTCTGCTCTTTCCCCTCCATTTTTAGAAACTTGTCAGCAGTTTATCTGCACTCAAAGTGTATGAGAAGACAAACAAGTTGGCAATCTGTGATTTTTATTTTTATTTTTATTTTTTAACACAGAGGTTAAAATTAAACTTGGCCAGAAGTTCTCTGCAAGGAAGATATTTAATGTTCGATATTTTATCTTAAAAGAAATACCTAAAGGCATTGATATATTTCACATGAGTAAAATCAGAAATATATTTAGTACCTTTCTAAATCCTGCAATTGATTTTCAAAAGCAAAAAGTGAAATAGCCAAACAACTAATTACAAAATTATTTCAGTGATGGAGCCTGAGCCAGGAGTCTGTCACCTGGAATAAAAGCCAGCAAGGAAATTTCTGCTCTTTTCAGCTGTTTTCACCCACCCAGACCCAGGGTTGGATAGCCAGGCTTCAAGAGCTGAAGATGACCTTATTCAAACAGTAATGCCGTTGGTTTCAGTGGGGCTGCTGGGAGGGCACTGGATGATAGGACAGATGGTAGGACGTTGTCATGGAAAAGCCACCAACCACCTCATGTCCCCTGAAACAATTCTGTATTTTTTAGATGTTTACATTTAAATCTCTTTTAAGGGCATGGACATAGATCTCTTTCTAGTATAAATGTCTTTGTATCTGAAGTCAGGTAAATATGCCCCAAATTTGGCATATGCAGCCAGTCACTTGCTGTGACAGCCGATTGAAGAGACATTACACATATATTTACATCACAGTCACTTTCTGTACTCAAATTTCAGTCCTCTTCCAGAGCTTTCAACCTTTATCTCCCACAGTCTGAAACTCTGAATGTTCTCCAAATCCCCCGAATTACCAGGGCTGAGACAACATTGCAAGCTGCATGCAAAAGTGGGACTGAATCCCCTGCTGCTCGATGTAATGTGCTCACTATTTTATCTACTTACATAACATAATTTCATACTCATTTACTGAAATGTTGGATTTATTAATAAAGAGAAGGAGGCTTTTCTAACTAGCAGTCTTCTCCTGGATTGACTGGTTTAAAAAATAGATATACATATCTAGGGCTAAGTTCTGTTCATACTGAACCTGGACACAGGGTGGTGCAAGCTATTTTCTGAACGCTTTGGCCCTCGCAGAAGGCACCGCCGTTGAGTGGGGCAGGGTTGGTGCATGTCCTCGTGCGCTTCTGAAAGCCTCTCCCGCATCGGCTGTTGCACACTGACCACTCCGTCCAGGTAGACCAGCCACCATTCACTGAAAAGCAAGAGGCAAGAGTGTGACAGCACATGAAATCCATCTGGGAAACAACCCGCACTGCAGCTTGTTCTTGGATGTAGCCATCATCTGTGCACACCGACACACCTATGCTTTGAACAGGAAGAGAAGGAATTGATGATTTCCTTCTCCTTCCTTTCCAGAGGGTGATTTCAGGATGTCGGAGCAACTTCACTCACCCCTCCGTAGAAATAGCTGGTGGATATGAATGTCCCAGCACTGCTTTGACAGATATTTAAGATGCTCAGATTGAACTTAGACTAAAGTTTTATTTTGCGGCTTTGGGAAGATGTTTTATCTTTGGGAAGAAATTTATGCTGACTTTCTTTTCCACCCAGTTTCTGGATAGATGGATGGATGCCAAGACCTGGATGGATGGATGAAGGGGGAGCTGTGCTGCTCTATTTAATGCCATCATCAGGGTACTGGTAACTTACTGACTGTTCAGATTCCCCAGCCCCCAAATGTCTGTGCAATAACACAAGCCTTAAGCAGCTCTAGTAGCAAAAACCATACAAATGACTGCTCCCCTACATGTGTCTCTTGACTTTGCTGTTCAAAAAAAATCCTGTATGTGAATGAGGAAGAGTTGCAGCATGCCTACATCTCTCTATTTCTGCATTCATCACAGTTACAAAACGCAGTGCTATTGCAAGGTCCATCCCTCAGTATCACAAACACTGCTAATCAACTCAATTCAGCCAGCTTTCTATAAAAACTGAACTAAAAGGCCCTCATTGTAACTTCAGGGAAGCAACTGCTCACAATTAAATCTAACTGCTACCCTGAATATGAAATGAATATTAGGGATAATCATAGGGATTTCTTCCTACTTGTCTATCCTATAATTAAGCTGATTGTAAGGAACACCAGGACAGTCAGCTGGCGCGTTGTCAGAGCAGGTTTTGTTCTGCTGGATACCCCAGCTTGGGAGGCGTTGTGGCAATGATTTTGTGGGGGCAATGGCTCAGGCTGGTGAGGCAGAGCAAGGTTGGAGGAGACCCCTGGAAAGCATCTGGTCCAGCCCCTCCCCAGCCAAAGCTTGGCCAACCTCAACACTAGGTCGGGGCTGTGGAGGCAGATATAGAATAATGCTAACTGATGCTTCATGCTCCCTTGATGTTTATTTTTAAGCCAGATTGTGTGACTATGAACTGCAGCCCCAGAGTACGTTCCTAATTTGCCCTTAGACATCAGAGTATGCTTTGGTAATCGAAAGAAGAAAAAAAAAAAGTTGATTTAAAGAGGCATAAGAAGATGGGTGATTCTACTGAGCTCCAACACTCTTATCAGTACCTGGAAGCACAAACTTCCTTTTGGTTTTACTCTTATTTCTGAAAAACATCACCAAGAAAACGAAATGCATTGGTAGAAAGCAATGTCTCGGATGCTCATGCTGGAGGAAATGCCCCCATGGTTATTTGCTGGCATGTGTTATGGCAAGGGGAGCGACTGGTCTCTCTTCAATGAGACAACCAGCATTTGTGTAGCTGCCTGTTCCTCCTTTAACACTGTCCTCTGTCACCAATAAGCCAAGCCATCAGGCCTGTCCTAAGTGTTTCCAGTACTGAGCTCTGACTGCAGCCCCTGTACACGGCTGCAAGTCCCCAGGCAGCCCAGGAGGACCGGTCTGGTCACAGACTGCAGTAAAGTTACACACAGGCATCTTGCATCTCTAGGAGTGTCCCTCCTGAGCATCCACCCTCATGCAGCAAGGCAGGGCATCACTCACCGTATACGATCACAGTCGCTGTAGTGCTTTTCCTTTTGGCCACTATGTTTTTGGCGACACAGGTGTAGTTGGCTGTGTCAGAAAGCCGGGCTTGCTTGATGATCAGGTTGTGATCAATGGTGATGTAAAAATTTCGGTCTTCCACGGGATCAATCACCTCTTCATTCTTCAGCCACTCCACCTGGGGGTTTCAAAGGGTGGGAGGGGAGGCAGCGAGTCAGCACCTGGTCACACCACAATGGGCACAGCAACTGCCATCGCTTTGCTTATCTCAGAGAAAGGTACAAGTCAAGTCCCACTATGAAGGACTCACCTGTTGCATGCTGCCAGCTGAAATAAAACACCATGGTGGCAACATGGGAGAGCAACATTCACACCTGCTTTTCCCTTCAGGCCCTCTTCCCTCCACCGTCCCACCCAATACCTGCCATGCCTTGCCTGCAAAATATCAGTGCCTGTTCAGAGGGCAGAGCTGCTGGGTAGAGACAAACAGCTGATCTATGCCTTCAGAGTCTGAGGTATGAATGTGGAATGCGATTCCTTAGGACTATATCTACAAGCAGAAAATTCTCTTATACTATTGGAAACCCTAAAGCAGCCCACAGTTCACCTGTTCTTTTCTACATGTTAACTAATAAGGCAGTAACCTTGTACGTACCTGCACAGGGTCTACCACAGTGAGGCCCTATGCCAGAGCAGGTCACGCTAACGGACTGCAGACACATCAATATTTTTCAGTCTACGTGCACTCACACGTACTTGCATGATGTTGTTTTGCTGCAGTGAGGGTTGAGCAAAATAGAGATAGTTACCAAGGAAATAGGGGCTTACAAAGGCTACATCAGTGCTTAGTTATTTCCTTTCTTTCTTTAAGCCATATATATTTTTAATAAAGCGCAATTTCCTTGGTTATACAGAAAAATATTTTACATATGTTTCTAAATTCTGACAATGTTCTTTTTATTGCCTTCCTAAAGAAACACCTTATTATATCCCAGCTGACTGCTGCAAGCCACCCTAATGTAATTTGGCTGGAACCTAGTAGCTTGCTTTCCTTTGAACCGGGCATGCTCTGAAGGAAGGGACTGGCGCCCTGGATGGATCAAAGCAAGGCCTTCATGTCACTGGATCATTTCAGCTTGTGCCCAGAGTTAATGAAAGGAAGAAAAATATAAACAAAATCAGCCCGCTGGGCCTGAGAGGTGCTAAGTGCCAAGACCTGCTCTCGCAAACCTCACTTTGACGCACTGCCTGAGCATTTGCATATCCCGAAATCAACCCAAAAAGGGCTCTAGAAACGGATAGGAATCGGGGGAGGAATAACAGCTCATAAAACTTTCAAAGCTGTGTTTCTACCACTGCAGCATTCACATTTTATCTGCCATGGAAGATACAAGCTCTTAGTCAATAACCTGGTTTTCCCTGCCAGGGTGGCTGAAATCGTTCTTCCTCCTTTCTTGAATTTTAACTGCTCTCAGGTATAATCAAGACAGACAGATTCCTGTTCAGTCAATGGCAATGTCTAGCTCCATCCTCACCCACAGTTCAAGTCTGCATGCATCCGAGACTGAAAAACAAGCCAGCAGCTTACCTCTCCTCCAGCGGAAGGCTGCTACTTAACCTCTGCCTCTCACACAAACCAAGCGTCTTTCTTGTTTTTTCAATACCATTATTTGTTTCTGGGACAGAGCACAGACTTGTACTAGGACTCTAAAAGGTGCTACATGCACTGCTAGAGCTCTCCAGATCCACCAACACTTTTTCTGTGCTCTGCATGATGAGGACATTGGGACATCAGTCGGGACAGGACCACACTTACACCATGGTCTGAGGCTCAGTTCAACATTTTCCTGGTATGCTCGTGCAAGTATATACACCCTTGCCACTACCCAAAGGTTCTGTACTCAATAAATAGCAGCATTCTGCAACACTCCCTCTCTCTCCACAAAAGCACAGGAATGCATATTCAGCCTGGGTCTCAGCTGATTAGACAAAATTAAAGCTATGAGCATTAAATTCCCTTTCATCCCTGCAAGAAAACTGAAGAGGATATGAAAATAAGAGTTGCCAATATCAGGAAAAAAAAAAAAAAAAAAAAAAAAAAGGCTCTACATAATTCAGTATACTGCCTCTGGCTCTTCAAATCGCTTGGGATAAAGATCCTTTTCACCTAATGGCTCACAGAATTTGCTAACAATAAAACATTAAGCTTGCAGAACAACAGGATGTCTTAGATTTTTCAGGAAAAAAAAAAAAAAATGTTTTGCCAGTACATCAGTACTGTGTGTGTGTGTGTCTAAACCCCATCTCTTTCACTAGACGCTTCTTTAACACATCTAATTCATTCTTCTTCTGGCTATGTGGGTTTTCATGATGCCACAAGCCTGTTCACATAGCAAAATATCATGAAATCTGACGGGAGGGACTGAAGGAAAGATGGCTGAGATGACAAGAGAAGGGAGACTCCTTTCATACGCATCCGTATAAAGAGCAACACAAAAAGAGCACACCACTCCAGCACTAATTAGCTCTTATGTTTTCTCCTTCAGTCCTTGTACAAACGTTAACTAATTAAAACACACTACAACATTTAAATGAGAATTTTGTTAGTAGATATTTGCAGTTACTAATGGACTAATTTATTTTTTTCTGGAGCTGCTCACTCACTGCTGGACCTCTGTCCAGAGCCAGATTTGTTTCTTGAGGTAACCAGAACTGGTGAGAGCAGGGCTGTTTTGTCACGTGTTTGGGAACTGATCCGGCGTCAAACACAAAACAGAAGAGAGCAGAGCGGAGTGAGACTGTGTGATTTATGAGTGACAAGTATGCAAACTGTTATTACCGAAGTTAAAAGCGACGATCTCTTTTGATGCCGTGTCATTCCCCAAGGTGCAGCCCCCTCACTGAAGCAGGTTGTTAATCCAGTCAATGCAGAAACTCATCCTGAGTTTCATTCAGCTGCCTGAATGATGGTGACTGGTGCCCTGGGCGGGCCGTGATGCTCACACAAGACTGGAGGAGCACCAGACACGTACGTGCTGGAGATCTGTACCCCTCTGGGTGAGCAGTCCGAGATGCAGCAGGATACCCATGGACATTTCGAGGCCCACAAGATGCCTGTCTTCAGGGTCTGGCCAAATCCTGCTCTTGTGTCTGCATTTTTCAGTGTCTTCTCTGGAGAAGACACTGAAGTAGATGTTTGAAGACATTTATAAAGTAGGTATTTGCTTTTGTCTCTATACTGAGAGTATGTATTTACTGACTACAGTCACAAAGAATCTTCGACAGGTATCTAGCTCTGTCTATTCCATTAAATGCATGTCCCTCCAACCACTGTTGATAAATACGTGCTTAGCTGTGTATATATGTAGAATAAGCCTGAGCATCATTTTCTCTTTATTGTAACAGGAATCCTGTTATTGGCCACAACACTGCCACGAAGGATGGGGTAAGTGCTCTGTCCTGGAGATGCCAGCTATGGAAAATTACAACAACACTCAACTGGCTTTTCACACACACCAGCCCTGCAGAACAAAGCCAGCAGGAGATTCCTCCTTCTATTTTTATTTTCCAATGAAGATATTTTTATTTTTTAAGCATTTGCAGGCTGACCAGCGAGAGAAGGACCCTCTGCAATGGTGCGACCACAACTTCTGACCCGCAGCAACTGCAGAGGCTGAAAAGAGGTCAAGTGGTGAGCACAACTAGCATCTGCTAGCAGCTGGCCGGAGCTGTTCAGCCCTCTGCAAGTACCTTGCATGGGCACACGGCTCCTGCAAGCTACAACAAATCTGCATGTAGGTGCTGCTGCCGTGAGGCCCTGCCATCCCTGCGACCGGCTGAGGAAAAGCACAGCCTGACACGGCTCTAATTTAGAGCAGCATACCTTGTAGCATTTTTTTTTTTTTTTTTTTCTCCCTGTCATCCCACTCCCTGGTGAGAGACAGATGTGTTGTCTCTAATTATTCGCTGATTGGTATCGGGAGATACATTAACATAATTGGCACATTTGTTCTAATTAACAGAGGGAACCTGCCACATGCCACCCGACATGAAAAGCGTGAGAGCGAGAGCAGAAAACCTGCAGCCACCGGGACAGCGGCACCGCGGAGCTGTGGCCAGACCCGAGCTGCTGCACGACGCTCCCAGCAGCAGCCTGAAATAACACAGCAAAGACTAAAGCGTGCAAAGCAGGGCTAGGCTCCTGCATGGGCTAAACGAACACAGAGGACATAAATCACACCAGCGATTACGTACGCGGGAAAACCTATTACGGAGGCTAATTGCTGACACAAATTTAGCCATGCCGAGTTGCTAGCGTTACCGGGTACTTAAATCTCTTGGCACACTTGCGTACGCGTGACTGTTTCAGAAGCTGGTGGAGCAGAAGCACAGCTGTTCTGAGAGAGATGAAGAATGGAAAGGGGATGTAAGCTCCTCTGGTTGTTCCTTACACCTCTCACCACCTCCAGGAAATTCAGCAGGGTGCAAACCCTGGGTCCTGCTCTCTCCCCCTACCAACCTGCCCCAGTCTCATCCTCAGAGCTGCGAGCACCTGCCGAAAACAGCAAGCCTTCTACCCCTCCAGGCACAGGCAAAACCCTCCGATGCTCAGCAGTGCAGTTCTCCAGAAGGAACAAGATGCAAATGGCTGGGAGCAGTGAGAGATTTGCCTTGGTAAAAGATGAGCTAGAATCCCAGGGTGTGAAACGATTGCGGCCCTGCCTTCCCCATGCCTTGCCAGAACTGCAGGACGGCATTTGAACTCATCTCCCAACTGCGCTGGTGTTTCAGGTCATGTTCACTACGTGTGGCAGTAAGAATAAAACATTTGTGAAGCTAACTACTGATTTGGACAGAGTACAAGATGCCCAAGTGAGACTGAGAAAACTAGCAGCTTTCATACGCACTATTGCGCCAACAGCTATTTCAGGTATATTGAGACTCGAGTCCCTCTTTGAAGAATATTATTTGACTTTTGGATTTGGTTTCACATATACACTTCCATCCCAGCAACGAGAGGATGCTGCCCTTCACATGCAAGTTGCTAGAAATACATTTCGGACCTTTCTTTTTTTTTTTCTTTTTTTTTTTTTTTTTTTTTTAAAGGAAAAAAGCAGCCTCCAAAGAAGCTTAGATTACAGAAATGAGAGATTGCAAAATACATATTGAAAATGAGACAGAAATGCAAACTACAGTGACATTTTGTTCAGTTGTTCTTTGCTTCTGCTGCCAGTAAGGGGAATTTTTCCTGCTGTGGAAACACTTCCTTAATTGCACATACATCCAGCCTGCTGCCTGAGCACTAAAACCCGTCCAGGGTGTGCATACAGCTGCTGGAAGCTTCTGGCCCTATTACAGCTTCACTTTGTGCACAATGGGAAGTGAAGCCTCACAGAGGAAACTGCCAAGGCTGAGGTGGACCGTATGTCTCAGGTAATTGCAGGTGGAGAACTTTATATCATAGAGCCGTAAATTCAAATATCGTGGCATCATGAACTGAAACCCATGGTGGACGCCCTGTGGCCCACAAGAGATGCTACGCTCCTTTTTCCTGCTTGAAACAGGGGGGTTAGGATGGAGGTGCTACAGCTCACGTCTGTTGGTTGGCATTTTTGGCACCATGTGGGCACGAATCCCAAAGTGACTGGGGATTTTCTGTTTGGAAACCACTTTAAACAGGTTATTTGTTTGGAAACCGCTTTAAAGAGGTTATCAGTGTGAAGTCTGGGGTACTTCAAACATGCCCGTGATGAGTAGATGGATAGATAGAAGGAGATATATGCTTTTCACAATCATTAAATTTAATAAGGGAAAAGGTTGTTAAGGGTGACTGCAGTCCCTAAGTCCCTTTCCTGTCCCCTCTGAATTTGTCACATAATATATGCATAAGGTAAATATAAATGGATAACAAATGAAGAAATAACCTAGTAGTCAGTGTGTCTCCCAGAAAGCACAAGACCCAAATGCAACCCTGTTCTCAAGCTGGGGGGGTGGGTGTAAGCTACTTCTTGCTTCTCAGAAGAGTGCCCCTACCACCCACAAATAGATGGGGCTGCAGAAGGAACAGAAATGTACAGGACCAGACACTGACAGATACAGGGAGCTTTATCCTGGGTTTTTGAAGGACATCCCTGCACTGGCAGACCTTATCCAACAGCTCTGCAGGGCACAATGAACAGGCAGTCCTTGGAGCAGGAGTTAGGGCTCCTTTGCACCACGGGGCTTATTCACTTCCCTGCTCCTCTCTGACGCCAGACAGTCAAGGTAGGAGCTGGGTGTCAATCTGTTGTGCCAGCAACACTGAACCATGGACACAAATCACAGAATCATCTAGGTTGGAAGAGACCTCCAAGATCACCAAGTCCAACCTCTGACCTAACACTAACAAGTCCTCCACTAAACCATATCCCTAAGCTCTACATCTAAACATCTTTTAAAGACCTCCAGGAATGGTGACTCAACCACTTCCCTAGGCAGCCTATTTCAGTGACTAACAACCCTTTCAGTAAAGAAGTTTTTTCCTAATATCCAACCTAAAAAAAAAACAAAAAAAAAACAACTCCCATCAATCAGCATCCACCCTTGAGGCTTTGGGTAGATAAACCTTCATCAGTCCTGGGAGCTAAAATAACTGCTTTAAGCTTCTGGAGTGCATTTTTCCCCTCTTACCACATCATTTGGTTCAGGAGAGGCAATGTACATCGCCCACCAACACCAGAGATGAGCATGGATAGTTGAAGCCTCTACAGGAATTTGGTAGCAAAAGAGAGAAAAAGGATTGTGCCCCTCCCACAGACAAACCCATATCCCCCTTCCTCCTGCTGATACCTGAGGGCATTCAGCTGTGTGCTGCAAGGCACTGCAAAGGGCAGTGCTGCTTCCCAGCTAATTAGTATTTGTGCCCACAAACTGCTCCACTCCCTTTCTCTTTAAGCTCACTTTCCTGCTAGGAATATAAACTCTGTCTCAGTGACACACACCTGCATGGAAATGCATACACATGAACTTCCAATTAAGGGACAACTGCAGCCAAATATAAGCATCTCTCATGAAACGAGGCAAACAGCAGTCATATTAATAATCAATTAGATGGAGCAGCCACCTGATGCTGCCTATTTAAAGAAGTCTCCAGCTTCTACCAGGTTTTCCCCATGCAACGACAGCCCAATGAAGCCTGTGTCGCAGTCATCTTGACTCAGCAAAACACCTTGGTCTGCCTCTTGACAGAGGGATGCTTTCCTCCTTGCACTAATTCCTAATTAGAGATGCAGATGTGGATAAATACTATGTCATGTTTTAAACTCAAATGGGTCACCAAACTGCATGCTGCACCCTGCTCTCCAGTTAAACTCCTCCGTGAAACACTTCAATTATAATTAAAGAAGCAATTATCCCCCAGTGAAGGTGCAGCAAATCACACATTTCAATGCAGAAGTTCGTCTAGCAGCTTATGGCATATTAACCAATCTTACATCTCATTGATGCTTTGATCTATATCCTATCTCAGTGACCTAATTTGCCGTGGCTCGGTGTCTCTGACTGTATTTTACCATGTGCAATATGACGCCGGCATCTTTCAAAGAACAAATTAAATGAAATAGGGGATTAATTGCTAATAATTCTGTCATTCCTGTTGGAGCACTGCAGAATGGGATTCTTCCTGGCTTCTCAGGTTAAGTTTGGAAAAATGTACACGTGAAACAGAGTAGAACTGAAATGGATGTTTGGTGTGACAGCAGGGAGCTGGGACTGCCTAATCTCCGGCGGTGCCTAGCACTGGCAGCTCTCGATGGCTCTGTCAGGCCAGGCTGTTTATCTCATGCCTTGTCCAATTCCTCTCCACTGACGGAAAGCACAGGGCAAGGAAGCATGGAGCTAGGGATTTTGCTTGTTTTCATTTCCATTCCTCTCATTCCATTTTTTAAATTTTTTTTCTTCAAAGTAGGCCAATGTGAATTTGCCCCTTTACCCTTCAGCTGTACGTGGGAACCTCAGTGTAACCACGCCAGCTCATCAGGGCCAGGTACAGGAAAAGGCAAAACACTTCTCTGGGGATTTCAGAATCTGTAGGTAGGTTCAGCTTGATATCAGCTATAATGCTAGCAGTAGGTACCTATGCTGTGGAGCAGCTGGCACAGATGCCAGTCAGGGCTGGTGGGTAGAGGTATATGACCACAGAGAAGCTGATCTGATTTTCCTAGTGACCAAGCAAACCCTTCTGCTTCTTACTTTGTCCCAAGTGAACAAGCAGGATGTGCTTTGATTTGACCTCAGGACGTGAGGCTGGTGTAGCTTAACACATACCCTTCTATTCTTCTTCTATTTGGGTCTTGAAGTTTCTTTTCAGTGGCCATGATCTAAGCCTACACTAATGCTCATCATGTCCTAGTGGATCTGAGGGACTGGTAAGTGCTGCTTTAAAAGCTTTGTCTGCCCATCTCGATCTTTGTCCTTCTTGCCCCCTCGAGCAGCTGAATGCTGTTATGTGCTTCAGCCTTTCAATAACAAGATCTGCTCCAGCATTGATCCATAAGAGCTCGACAAAGTTAACTGCAATTAAATATACTGGCAATTAGAGGACTAAAATCCCTTGCTACCAAAAGGAGAAAAGAATTTATCCCTAAGTGTGGTTGTTCCCACCACTTGGAAACACCAAGAGAAATAAATAAATAAAATGTAATCGATTAATCAGAATTAAATAATAATAATAATAAGAGGAAGAAAAAACACACACACACACACACAAAACAAAAAAAAAAACCACAAGTGGAAGACTCCAGGACTCTGGACTCCAACATGTCACATTGAATGTGTATTTTGTACAGTTTCAGAGCGCAATCTTTTCTTCCCTCTTTGTTGCTAAAGCCAGTGACTGCTGCAGAAGCCAGTAAGTCAAAAAAAACCAACACCAAAAGACAACATAGTACCCAGAGTGGGAAGAGTCTGAGGCACATGGTCACTAAAGCATTTGGAAATACTGCTGATAGCTGCAGCATTTATGATACCCTACTCTACCTGGAATCAAGCCAGACTTTCTCCCATGTGCAAAAAAGCCTCAGTCTGCTGCCTGCCTTCTCCCAAGTCCTTTCTTACTTAGTTACCTTTACTACCATATCAGAAACTTCTCCGAACAAATAAATGAAGTCTTAAACAAAGAACTCATTCATCTCTAAATTAAAATAATCATGTAATCCTTCAACCCACCAAGTTACCTTTCATCTTGCCATTTTTTAAAATTTATCTTACCAGCTTCACCAAGTGGCTGCAATAAAGTGTCAAATTAAGGTATTCATATTCATTAGTGTTCAGGTCTTTGTTCTTTTAATAGTGTTGGAAAGAATCTACAAAGGGGCTGTATTAGGCGGCTGTCCAATCTCGGTGTTTGATCTCCTCCCGACTTCAAAAGTCAGAAGAGAAAAAAAAATACAACATTGAGAATGGCTCTTTTGAATGTCAGATGGGGAGTATATGATTTTGGAGCCTGCCAAGTGTTAATTGGTGTCTGCCCTGACCACGGTACAAATAAGATTCAGAGCCTGTTAACGCAGAGTCATGAATCTCTGCTATTGACAAAGTGAGCCAGGATACTTGGAGGCAGGAAGAAGTGCAATTATTATGAAAGCAGCTCACAGGGGATCTTTTCAGAGTTCACTTCCTTGGGAGATGTTGTACTAGGAAGCAGACATGGCTAGTGCAGCACATTTTTTTTTCGCCTTTACAGCTGCTTGGTGGAAGGAGGACAGATATAATTTGACTTAAGAATAACAATTACAAGTACTAATGGTTCATGCAGAATTTTTTATAACAGCAGAGAGAACTCTCCTTCCACATAGCATGCTAAATCATGCTGTTTGGGTCCTGGCTACCTGACCAGGCCTTATAGACCTTTCCATGGGAATACCTGTGCTCACCGCCAACATTTCGGAGGTGCTTGTAACACCACACTCAAAAAAACTACCTGTCATGACCAATCTCAGTTTCTAGCAAAGGTAATGATCTGCACCTCCAGAATAGCCTATCCCGTTTCAAATACTCATCAAGGCACAATGGCAAATTGATTTGATGTAAAGGAGCATCTGAAAGGAAAAAAAAAAAAAAAATGCTGGTAAGTTCTTGGGGAAAGCCAATTGACTAATACTGAGGTTGTCAGCAGGCTGGCTCAGCAGACCTAAATGCTCTTTACAGTTTTGGGAATCTTAAAGGCGAAAGAAAACAGCCTAAGGAAAAAGGAAAGAGGAGAAATCTTCTATGCTAATTATTCCCTCTGATGTCTGTGGACACTTTTCTGCAGTTCCAAAAAAAAATGAACTTGGGGAGGTAACACTTAAAGTTTTGTCTCCTGAGAAATCAGTCATCAGCACCGAGTGACAACCAGTTTGCTACTTAGCCATGACAGCCTAACTTATCCTAATGCAAATTGGCAACAGTTCCTTCTCTGCGCGGCAGAGGAAGACTGAGGAGAATTCAGATAGGGGAATTACCATCATTAACAATCAATTTTTCTCTTAACAGCAGAAGGAGATTTAGGATTTCAGTGCTCCCCTGTGACTCAGAAACGGCCCTCCCGTGAGCAATGAGCCGAAGCCATTTTCGGCTGGAGCCACCACTGCACTTAGGGAGAGCAACCTGCTGCTGCCCAGGGGCACGTATTTTGGTGAAGAGTAGATTTGCTCCTGCCAGGTGGATGGAAGGGTACCCACTCTCTGTTACTTAAATGCCAGTGAGAAATACAGATAAGCCTAAGAAAATGGATTATTTTGCAGATGCATCCCCTACTTACCCTCAACTTGTGCTGCCTCACCTGGGAACCCATACTGGACCATGATACATCCTCTTGCACCTAGCTGGACAGCTGGTGCGCACACAAGTATATGCACAAACATGTGAGGGAAATAAAATCTAGCAAACAAAGAATTAAAATGTCTTTATAGCATGTTTGAAAGATGGCTCTTTCAATAACTGGAATGGCCTTTTCTGTAAAAGGCCAAGGAAAGATAATGGGATGGTATTAGTGTGCCCCACCAGCTATGTGTCCTTTGGACACCAGTTATAACTACTATTTCTGATAGAGAACAAAAACCTGAAACCAAACCTCCTATAGCTCTGCCCAGCAAGACACGATAATCGCTTCCAAAGCCATTTATCAGTTCCTGATCGATCCTCTCTACCAGCAGCAGGCAGTCAGCTCTCCGTTACCACCCATTCATCATGACATGCCCTCATTCCCTGCCCCATTAGCCACTGATCAGGCCTCAGTTAGGATACCCAAATGCCAGCTGCTTGGGGCAAAACGTCACCACTGCTCACCTCAGCTACTGGGATGCCTTCAGGGGGACGGCACTGGAGCAGGACCTCTTGCTCCAGGGACACTTCTTTCCCCAGGGGCTCCTGCTCAAAAGTCTTCCGGAGATCTGGGGAGGGAGAAAGAGGGAGAGAAGGAGGCGAATTAATAGTATTAATAGCTGGTGGTGCATATCACATTTGATTGCTGTACCGCCTAAGATGTGGGAGGTCTTACTGAACAGAGAAAATAGCATTTCTGCTCCCTGGAAAGTGGAGCACTCAACACCGAGACATGTTTTCACTTCATTCAAGCATTCAAGCAGAGGTTTCATAGTGGATTTATTATTTATATCGTGGTAGTACACGTGAACCCAGCCAAGAACCAAGGCCTCGCTGTGAAAGGTCATGTTCAGACACAGAACAAAAGGAAAAAGAAATCCCATCTTCAGGTAATCTATGTTCGCTAAGCTATGCCAGTGAAACACTAAAGAAAGTTAAAGCAAATTATAAAAACCTGTAAAACTGAAGCACATAAGCTGAGTTACCCTAAACTCTTGATTTAGAGTGCTTGTGCTGGCATTTTTAATTTATAAACGTTAACTTTACAGCTTTAGCTACTTTGTCTTCACTGTCTCATTATCCCTGCAACACTAAATAGATAATACTAGCCATAATGTATAGCTGAACCATGCTTGGGTCCCTGCACAGCACCACAGAAACGTCACAGGCAGAGACAACACCAAATGTGTCGCCTGACCTTGGAGCAGTTCACTTTGGCATTTCTTGTACACTTTTGTAACATATTTGCACCGGTGGTAAAATGGACATGGGAATTTCCTATCTTCCCACTGGATCCACATTTCCACCATGGTCTGGCACCCTCTCCATTGTGCCAGGGTGGAGAGGGAAAGGTGAGCAATCAGCCCCAGTAGCAGCTGGGGACACTTCCCTGTGGCCTGTTCCTGCTGCAGGTGGACACAGGGCCATGATGAAATCTGTATCAAAGAGCTGGTCTGGCTTTAGAAAACAAGCAAAAAAGTCCACCATTTTAACCTCAGATGTTGATGTAGGGGGCTTTAACCTCCGACATGGAAGTCAGAACTGGTTATTTTGTTGGATGACATGTCAGGCTTTGCGTGGTTGTGTCTGATGACAATCTTGACACACTGGTGGTACTCTGGGCCAGCGAGGCTACTTCATGTGAGAGTGATCACAGCAAGACAACTGGAGAGATTAGGTCTGTCGCTGACACCTGTATGTAGCTCCCACGGTGTTGCCAGCCCCAGCGTTATCAGCTTCATCCCAGGCTAGCCAGGGCTGTACAGCTCAATTTGGGTATCAACAAAATGCTCCAGATCCCCTCTGTGGGTGGAAGTCGCTCCAGGCACAACCCCCTGATTTTGCTCGCTGTACTTCTGCATGTTAAATGCACAGATGGGCAGATCTTTCAGGAGCTGCTAGATTTCTTGGGACATGACACTGTTCCTGTGGTCCAGGCTCCTCATAGATCCTTTATGCTCGGTACATATCCTAGGCACATGTAATGCTGGGTTAAAGCAGTTTGCTTTAGGTTAGAGATAACTCGGACCATATTACTGCTAGTTCCACGGGTATCTCCAGTGGAGAAGAATTCCCTCCACGTCAGGTATACTTTAATACACATAATGTACACACATGTATATGCTATGGACAATTATAACAGATGTACTGTGCTGTAATATCATGAGGCTAAGTGAGAAAGTTATTATGGTGCCGGTAATAGAAGAATATAAGCACAGAAATAAATAGCCCATTAATAACAGCATTCATGTGTTCAGATATGGAGGGATGAATACAGTAGAGCCAGATTAGACAGATAATAATCCGAGGCTTTTCCTTGACACATTGATTTACTGCCCTCCCTACCTTCCTGAAACATTAATAGAGCTCTGAAGTTTCCAGCAGCCTCATGTGTGCACAGCAATCACCTCACTCAAGAAATGCTCGCCTCCAAAAAAAACCCCACCAATTTTAATGCAAACAAAAGTAAACAGCATTAAGTCTAAAAATGTGTAGTAGCAGTAAAAAAAAAATAAAAATCAAAAAAAGCAAACAAAAAACCTAACACTTTACCCTCTTTATTCCCAGCAGCTGGAACTGCTAGGTACGCATGGCCTGTTTTCCCTGGGAAGTGCGGCAGCACAGTTATGGGAGGTGAGAGGAATCCCATGGGATGTGGCTCCCCCAGCTCCCCTCCCACGCCGCAGAGCCTCGCTGGGCATGAAGCACTTGAGCAGCACCACCGCTTTGCAGTGGGTCAATGATCCACAAACTAAAAATATGCTAAGTAGGGGCCTTGACATAATAGACAGCAATGTTCTCAAAGGAGCCATTAGATACTGTTGAGTAAATGATACTCATTTGGAAAAGGAAATTAAAAAAAAAAAAAAAAAAAAAAAAAAAAGAAGTACGTAACTGTGTATTTACAAGACTGGGAGCTTTTATCCCCTGTTCTGTTGGCTCCCTCCCACGTTTACAGCTTTATGCAGCCAGAGCTACCCACCACCTTCCACCACCTACAAATAGCTACAGATGGCAGCTGTGCTGGGCACTTCTTACCTAAGCAGGCATAAGGTTCACTGGTTGCAAAAGACAAACAAGTTAACAAGGTGGGTTTTTAAATGATGAAGAAGTAGAGGGCCTGGGCAAACAATTTCCTCAGCTTCTGTAGCTATGATGAAAGTCCCTGCTGGGACAGCACTGAGTTTTGAAATGACTCCTTTTTCCTATGGCCCTCGCAGCGTGATTTCTGTAGATAAAGAATTCTAATTCTTCAGTCTTCAGCTTCCTTTTCCAGTTAACAGTTACAGTCATCACGGCAACTTCACACTATTGACCAGGAGTGGGTGAGTTTGCTAATGCACTGAGGGACTTTGGATCTTTTCCAAAGGGAGCCTTTTCAAACACATTTGTCACTTTTCGGAAGTGTCATAGAAGTTACCACTGCTTGCAAGCAAGGACAGAAGGGGTATGTTTTCCCACAGAACGGTAAAAGACAAATAAAATACACCCCATTAAAAAAAAAAAAAATAATAATCTTCAGAAAATATGCCTTAAAAAAACAAGACAACAAAACAATAAAACATTTGATCCATTCTCTCAGAACCTCTTTGTCTGTGAAGAGGCAGTGTGAATTATTAAAGCTTCAGGTCAGCAGCAGCCCTGTTAATATGATGGTGAGAGAGCCTTCTCCCCCCTCACCCTCAATAGGGAGAGACACTTGCTTAGTGCACCTGCACTTTCTTTCCATTATAATTTTAGTAATGAAGAATAATCCCTGATTGCATTAGCAATACTCTCAACATACAGGTAGCATTGCTGCCACAGCTCATCACTTCAGAGTGGAACAAGCCCTGGTGGGAAGAGATGCTGAAGGGTCCACCTTGTTCTGCCTGCGGGCTCCTTCACATACTGCACCCAGCCACAGGTGAGGATGTCACCGCCAGGCCTGAGGGACAGCCCGTACCACCATCAGGTTTTTTCCCCTGCCTCTAACTTCGCTTCAGGGCTTTCTTCATAAAAAGAAAACATGGAGAAGAATTAAAATTCTGGTCCTCCACCTTGAGCTAGACTATTTTCTTTACTAACGTAGATTCTTAGTAAATTCAGAGGGGGCTCTTGTGGCATATACTGCAGCACATTTACAGCATACTTAAGATGAGACTTTCATCCGAGACTCCTGAAATACTTCTGTGCAAGCCTCTCTGTTAAGGACAGATGGCTGCATTCAGAGCTGCATTGAAATGAGAGAATTTCCACAAGCATAAAACTGAAATAGTGTAATGGGAAATCAAGATCTCAGTGTATGCCATATTGTTAACTTTATTCCTGAATTTCTGTGCTTTTGGGGGAGAGGGGCATTAGAGCTTAATTTCGATGCATTGTTAAATTCCTTTTAAGTTTAATGCATATTTAGCTTACAAACAGCTCAAAACTTGCATTTTCACCTGCTAAATGCAATAGTTTCTATACACACACATAGCATGTCCTTAGTTCATTTTCTACCTGTCATCTTCTACAAAAGAGCAAAGAATGACCTTATTCTTTTTTCTTCTTTTTTTTTTTCTTTTTTTTTTTTTTTTTCTTTTATTTCTTTTACTAAATGTATTTTATCTCCTTTCTGCTGCTCTGTATTTTGCTGTGATGGGTGGGTGGGTAAAACTTTAAGGATATCTTTTATCATTTCTGAGAAACGTGATAAGAGGCAGGTCAGATGCCTTCAAGACAGTGCTAATGCAAGGGTGACTAATGAATGAGAATGAAAAACGGACACTTGTCAGACAGGAATTAGATGTAAACCAGAAATGAACAGAACAATGTCGCATTACTGTCAGAGAAAGATGGATTTCTGCCCTTGGTAGACCTTAAAGACTCTTTATTCTCTGCTCCTTCTAGTAACTCCAACTTTCCTTCTATAAATATTTTTCCAAAAACGAGTAAGCTTTAAGAATATGAAGAGAAAAGCCATGTTATTTTTTATCCAACTTTCCTGTTAGCTATGCCATTGAGAGAAGAGCATACATTTGCTGGCTGTTGTCAGAGAAACAAGTTTTTAAGAATATGAAAAGATCTTCACAAGGAGTATGTATATATGACAGTTTACTTCTTACAGGCAGTACACATAGGCATCCATTTAAAATCAAATGTACTATGTGCAAAACATGCAGATAAAACACTTGAAAAGGGGGAATAAAGGCTTGGCATTTTTTAAACTGTTATATCAATAGGTAGCCAAGCTGTCTAATCCAAGTCTACCTCCTATTGCTGAGAGTGTTGTCAAGAGACAAAATTCAATGCTGTTTTCATTTTATCCAGACTAATAAGAAATGCCCGAACAGAAAAATAATTGTGGAAAAAGAGTGGGAAAACACCACTGCTGTTCTGTGTAATGAAAGAGGATCCATGTGCTTGTAAAAACATATGTCACTGCATTTATTTCCCAAACATGGATGATTGATTGGTGCTGAGTTAGAAAAACATGAATAATATTTTAAAACTGGCCTGTTCCTCTTCCATCACTTTCTGTGGTGCTGGTGAAGTTGAGAAACCTTTTTTTATTTTTTTTTCAGTAAAAAAAAAATCATTAGAGACTGAACTGCAATCCAAATGTAAGAAACCAGGTGCTATCAGACATACTTCATCCTCTCTCTTCTGTTCACAGCTGAATTTACAATCTTTGTCAAGCTCAATCACGCTGGTGGGTAAGTGATGGAAAGGTTATATATAAAAATTCTCTTTTCTTTCATTTTGTCCTTGTGTGGTTTCAGCTCTTTGTTGTTAATTAGATCAAACCAGACTCCCACTGAGACTGTCACAAGAGTGTCATCAGCCCAGGGGATCCCCCGAAACCTCTGTCAGTTGTAAATGGGGTGCCTCTCTGCAGAGTCCCCTGCTGTATCAGACACATGCTGGGTATTGATCAAAGCTGACTTCCTTCCCAGGGCACACTTCTGTGTCTTGATGCTTGTGGGATGAGATTGAAGCTAAACTGGGCTGTGCTTGCAGCTGGCCCAAGCGTCAATACCTGGAACTGGGGATGGGAGTCAACACCTCAAAACCCTGTCTTGGTATTCAGTGCACAGCTCCGTGCTGCTCCTTCTTTCTCTGGAGGGACTGCTCAAATCTGGCACATGTCACAGCACTGTAAGGCTGCCACAGCCACCTTCTCAGACTGGAGAGGAGCAGCAAAGACGAAGAAGCTCCCCCCCCCTTTCCAAGGACGTGGCACCTCATGGCTCGAGCTGAGCTTGCTTCTAGTTCTTCAGCCCAGGGAGGGAGGCCTCTGGCTGTCATCTCATGCGGCCAAGAATCCACATCAACTTTCACATCCCAGCTGATGGGGACAGAGGAAGACTACTTGGAAGAGCACGTGTTTTGGGGATGCAGGACATTACATCTGCTGACCTCAGGTACTGAACAAGTTGATGAACACCCTTCACTTGCTGGGCTACCACCTGTAAGATGCTTTGCTTGATCCTATGACCCGCTGTCCTCTGTTATTTGCTATGTACTCACAGCCTGAGCAAATGGGAGATGCACGCCTGCCAGACCCTCATTCTTGCTGATGGCATCTTCAGCCAGCTGGGGATAACACTTCCCCTTGGCAGCTGCTTGGAGCCTCACCCACCGCCTGCATGCCTGCTGAAAAATCATTTGTCCCATTCCTCTCCTTTCAGCTCTAAGCTAGTTCAGCCAGGTGCTAGTAAGACAAAACAGCCTTTTACAACACAGCTTCCACGTGGGCTACATCTATAATGAAGTACCCACTCAACACATTTGATATTGGTACAACTGTAAAAAATTCAAGCAAGCCCACTTCATAAAGAATTCACTGAGCAGATGGGTTTCCAGGCATGCATTGATCACACCCTTCTCTCCTCCTCTTATATTTTTACTTGATAGCTAGATATTTCTTGTTTTATTTTGTAAGCTTAACCTGAGAACTAACTTACACACTTAACGCCGTTCATTCCTTTATTTGGTTATTGAAGACGGGATCTAAATTCCTTGTTTTTCAAGAAAATCTAAATGTGAAGTTCAAATGACACCTCAGCTGGCTCTACATGATAGATGAACTAAATGCTCTGAAGATAAGACATACAAACACCAAGTGTACATTAAAATTTACAAGTAGAATTGAATTCGTAACACACTGCAACAGTAAAACTACAAACAGTATATATAAACATGGTATTTTGTTGTTGTTGCTCTTCTAATATGCTACTCTGACTCACATAGATGTCTCATCACAACCAAAATGTACACAAACTTTTGTTAACTTCTTGATTGCATCCATGTTTCATCATCACTCACTAAACAGACTCCATTGAAAGATGATCATTTCTTGGGCATGTTAGCATAGGGTATTCTCAAGGCTCCTGCTAGGGGATTTAAATAGATATACATTTTTAAAGGGGTTCTTTTGGTTTTTAAACAATGCTAACAATGAAGTGAATGTCCATCTTAATTTATAAAACCTTAAGTCTTTATTACAGAACAATGTTATTTGTATTTACGGCATTTTTATTGCTTATTTATGTGTATGTATTACTGCTGCAATTGCATCCTTAAGTCTGAGAATTGGCCACACCTGTTATTTTGGGAAGCAGTAGACAAACAGGCCTGTGAAGAGGCAAAGCAGAGTTGCTGTACTAAGTATGTTAAATGCTCAGTTAACTCCAGTGCTGCCCTTTCTGTGATCTGACGTTGTTTCTTCAGCAGTCTCAGCTCCAGACCATGCAATGCAGTTATCCCCTCATTAACTACAAGAAGCAGATATTGATTAGCACTAACTGAAATGGTGCACAGAGAAGAAATTAAGGTCCTATCTCTACTCACTCCCTTATCAAAATGCACAAAGCATTCTCTCGTTGTTGTTTTTAATAGGGCACATCCTGGGCATGCCTTCCTATTAAAACTTTCAAGTGTCTTCCCTCCCAGCTCTCACTCTTTATCCTGCTGTGCACCAAATTTATATCTATTGCAATATGCATTGGTGGCTACAAAATGCGTGTTTTGGTGTAGCCAACAAAAGCCTTTGGTGGCTACAGGAGCACATGCTCATAACGTTGCCTGGTTTAGTTGTGTGAAGGCAGGGGGAAGAAAGGCACTGCAGCCCCAGTACTAAAAGATGAAATAACTGATAGTCAGTAATGAATCTGTGATTTTAAAAATTATTATTATTATTTTTTATATCTGATTCTTTGTATAAATGCATACCCCTTGAAAGCAGAGATAAACCATCAGGTAAACTAGTCTACTTTTCTGTACCACATTTATCTTATCAGTATACAGCATCTGACATGCATATATTAGCTACATTCCTTTGAAAAAGTGTCTGGGGAAAAAAAGGCTTCTAGATAAGTAGACAGTAAACTAATATGAAATTATACAAAAGATTAACTACTGCAGTTCCTTACTACATCAGGGCTTTTTAAAATGGTATTTTTTAAATGAAAAATAAGTTTCCCTTCCTTCCTTTCCTTCCCTTCCTTTTTTAAACTTTGATTTTAGGATAATGACTAAGAGAAAAAAAGAGACTCTCCAGATTCATTACTCCAAAAAAAGATCATTCAACAGAAGTTACAGAAAAAGCTGTTATTTTCCTACTTGTTTTCAACAGATCCAAAACCTGACAGCAGATTTAGGGCTTATATTCTCACTATATTTTCTCAAGGACAGCCTTGGTTAACGTCATGAAGTCAGTGAGGCTACACCAACACAAAACTGGAGCAAATGAAAAGTGAGGCTGCTTTGCGCACATGGGCTCAAAGCAATTTGTCTTAGCCACCCTGTTATTATCCGGTCTAAAAATTAGGTCAAATCCTGACGCTATTGTTTAGTCTTTATCAGATGTATTTTCTAGTGGGTTTAAGTCTGCTCTTGCTCACACATTCTCAGGCATCATTCATCCTTAAAACCGGAATTGTGCCCTGTTAGGTTTTACCCGTTAAATGACATCAGACTTGTTACATAAAATTCACATTAAAACTTTATAGTGGGCTTGATTTTTTTTTTTTTTTTTTTTTTAGCCAAAGAGAAAGCTACCCAAACTTCATCCTTCCTCTGTCCACTTTTTAAATTAAGTAGAAGAACTGTATCAAAACCTATTAGTGACTCCAATGCACCCGATTACATGTGCTTAGAATAAAGAAGAAATGTATGAACAAGTAGGAAATGCATTTTAGCACTTTCATAGGCCAATATCTCAGACAACAATCTTATATTTTTTCAGCTCCGCCAAGATGCACATAAGGAGTCCCTGTTTTTGTTGGTTAGGGAGCTATCAAGAATGGCAGAGTGAAAATTAATCCCAGCGAATCTGCTAATTCAAGAGGACAAAATGCTCAGCTCCACCCTCATGGGGAGACCAGTGCCTCAGGAAGATGAATTCCATGGCATATGAAAGAAGCTGAAAATAATGATGTTTCTATCACCTGTCGTGCTGCTCCTTTTCATAAACAGCCTGCCCAGAAGGGAGCATACAGGAGGGCCAGAAGTGCAGTGATGAGATGCCATTAAATGCCCCAAAGACTTTGGGGAGCCAGGTTGTTGGCTTGAATCAGCCTCTTCTTATTTGTATTGCTTGCATGTACGGCTTTTGAAATGCAGCAGAATCTTAACTCCATATTTATAGATTACTCCCTTCCTGAATAACTGAGGCTCTTTACTTAGCTAGAGAGATGTTGCAATTGATTTTCATAGAGAACTTTCATTGACTAGGTTGTTATGTACTTTCTGACACATCCCTGACCCTGCATTAAACAAATACAAGCCACTTTTCCAGGATGCACATTTTTCACACTTTCAAATTACTTTTCAGTTAATTCTATTACACGCTCAGTGAACAGAGATGTTGAATGCTATTATTTTTTGTTTGTTTTAATGGAGTGCTGCTCCAGTCCTTGAGACGACACAGCAATTCCTGAATAAGACCAGTGGTCATAAGGGAGAAAAGACAGAAAGAGGAGAAGGAGAAGGAAAACAGGGAAAGGGAAAGGAAGAGGGAGAAAAGATTTTTTTCTTAATGTGATAGGAATGGCTAGTTACGCTACAGTTGTACATGTTGAGATGAAATCACTATGTTCAGGTATTAAAATACACAATAAATTAAACAATAAAATAATAAATAAATAAATAAATAATAAATTAAATAATAAATTAAACAGAGCACTTTACATGCACCATTCACTCCTCACTTTTGCCAAAGGTATCAATGCTCACTTTTTGTATGAATTAAAAGTGAAGACTGCATCAGTGACATAAGCATGCAACTACAGATGCAGGCAGAGCTGAAGAGCTGGGCTCTTCTGCCTCTCCTAAATTTTGGACCAGTTTTATAAATACTGCATGGACCCTCCCTTACCTTCCTGTCTCACGGAACATTGTGTAACTGTCAGCTCATATTCAGTCCTTTGGAATCAAGGCTGTGAGTATTGATAAATACCAGTATATCTGAGCCCACAGTTTAAAATAGTGATCTTGCAGACAAAATGACATCACACAAGGGAGGTATATATCCCTGATCACATGTCTGTGTTCCTAAAAGAATAGTCCCAAGTTACCTGAGAAATTTATGGAAATCTGTGAAATTAGAAATAGGTAGTTTTGCAGAGAAGGTGCCTCTGCAGCTGTTCAAAAGCCTGTAGATTGACAGCCTGACACTTCAACTCCTAATCCCAAGGAGTGAAAGTGACTTGCTTAGTCAAAGCTGACCAAGAATCCTAAACCCAGGAGCAAAAGAAAAAATCTCCACTAAAATACAAAGCTGTGTTTGAGTGGCAAGCACATAACACTCCCTGGAATTTCTTTAATTAGACTGCTCTAAAAGAAACCCCAGGACACTGCAAAAGTCACTAAGCTGATTGTTCACCTATCTCCACAATTTGGTAAGAAAAAGAAGCAGACTCTGTATTATGAGCATCTTCAATAGAAATCTGGACACCTGGGAAGAAATGTCAATTGATATAAAATAACTTCCATGTGTGCATACAATAATTATGTGTTATATATAAAAATGAAGTGCATAGGTATGGAAGTACACAGAAGTTACTTAACCGCCAAGTGAAATACACTTTGACTTGTAAACTGCATTAATTCAATGGTCATCTGTCATAGGCTAACTGGCAGGACATGAAAATCGACTTAATGAGTTAACACAGGGCTCATAATCTAAAAAAAACCTGTTCAAACATTGCTAAGACTCCCTGAAGTGCTTGGAAGAAAAAAAAAAAAAAAAGAAAAAAAAAAAAAAGGAATTAAAGGAATTGCTCTTTTGTCTCAGTACAGAAAAAGAAAATGCCCAAAGTCTTGAAAGGTTCCCTGGCATGGGAAAACACTATGCACGTATGTAATGTAATGGCATTTTAATTTTGCTGGATGAACATGTACAATACTTTTAATTTCCCTTAACCTTGGAGAAATTCTTCTCTGAGGCTAGTCCTGTACTCAAAGGTAGACGTCTTTTATTTCCAGTCAGTTACATGGAGTACACATTTAAAAATGTGGATTTAAATTTACCCTTCTTGATGTGTGTTTGGATATCTACACGGAGGTAACTACTCTTAGAGGATTTTCACAAGAACAAAAGGAGAATAAAGTTCTAAATGGAGACCTTTAAACAAGAGTCATCCTATAGTCCTCCCTCTAATGTGTCTGTGAAAAGCTTTATTCAGCTGGAAGACTTCTCTGTTTTCATTATAAATTCTTAGGACCAGTGCAGGAAATGTACGTGTACTGCAAACCCAGCTTCTAATGACCTTTTGTTATAAAACGTTTTTGCTGAGGTGAAAATGGATGAAGAAATACAATTCCAGATGAAATATTTTGTTCACATTTTCCAAAACAGGATTTCATCATGTAAAAGAGAAACAGGAGTCCCCAGCGTGGTTACTCTATTACAAAGAAAAGCACCTCTTTGAAAATTAATGAACATTAAATATTTGTACAGTCAAATGAAGATCTGGTTTCAGTGATCTGGCTGCCCTGTGTTCTTGGAGTCTAAGCTGGGAGTGGCTCATAATAAATATGGAGGTTAGTAACCACGAATAACAATAATGAAATATTCGGTCTGAGATGACTGCTTGCAATCTTACCAACCTGGTTATGTGATATGCTAAATACATACTTTTTTCTTTGTTGAGCAACAGCAGCATTATTATGTGATGGCAGAGATACAAAAGAACAATTGACACCTTATTTCAGAACTTGTTTTGACAATATTGCTATCCATTTGCTTCAGCCACTTTTCTTGAGACATGTAATTGCTGTTCATATGAAATACAGGTTTGCTGCTTTCCCCACACACAAAGGAGAAAAATGAGATTTCAGAATAGCAGAACCATGGAACGGTCTGGGTTGGAAGGGAACCTTAGAGATCATCTGCTCCAACCCCCCTGCCATGGGCAGGGACACCTCCCACTAGATCAGATTGCTGAAAGCCCCATCCAGCCTGGCTTTGAAGACTTCCTTGCTCATAAGAGCAGGATAATTGATTTTTGTATGCATGCTTCCGAAGGCCTGAATGTTAGTACACATCAAAAACTGCAGAAAATGCAAACCCCAGTAGGAGGGAACCAAAATCTCTCTCCCACATGGCAGAGGCTCCGCTTTCCCTCACCCACACACCACCATCTCGACACTCACATGCGATGCGGACGTAGGCTTTCCGGCTCTTGGTGGTGCCAGCAGAGCTCCAGGCAACGCACTGGCACCAGTAGTCTTCTGGCCCGAAGAGCTCCTCCACTTGCTGTCGGGAAATCTCGATGCTTACTTCTCGGACAATCAGACCTGCCAGGACACAAGGACTGCCAGTCAGCGTCATGTTCAGAGGAAGGAAGGAGCAGAAGTCTGCTTGCAAAGCTGTGGGACCTTGTGATGCTCTATCAATCTCTCAGCAATATTGTCATAAGAATATGAAGGATGAAAAGCATCAGTTTGTCTGCATAATATGAGAAGTGGGTGAGTGAAAAACAATCACTGCAATTTGACTTTTATCATGTACCACGTGTCTGGTACATGATAAATAAAGGGACCGGCACCTCAGCTGATATATATTGTATCATGTCAACGGGATTTATATCTAGTGACGATCCAGCCCCATTTTGTTTTCATACGAATATCACAAAACTATAGATTCACTCAACTTATATGACTCCCTTAACCCTCCTGTAGTTCACCTCCTTTTGCTAGACAGATACACCACAGGGAGAAGCCCTGCTTGCTCTGATACTGCACTGCACAGGAGAAGGGATTTTGCCACTGTAGAAAATGTCCCAGTGCTTGTCATGATGGGCACGAGTGCTGCACCATGGTTATAGCAAGTTGTCAGTCAAAAGACATCTATTATGTGCCTCAGTGCCTGACAGCCTCCTTGGCCATATTCTCCGTAATGCATCTCAGCGCAACCCTTAAACCCACAGCCACCCCCGCTCCCCATCCTTACCGGCAGACCACCATTTGGCCACATTTCCCACACAGTGCTCTCTGTTGGGAAACTGTTTTGCTTCTTCTAAGTGCGAGGAAGTGTTGTGGTGTCTCAGACACCACTGCAGGAATCATTGGTAAAGTATTGATCTTCTAATGACCACCACTGTATTTCATACCAACACATCCTCTTTTTCCGACTGAAAACACACAGCCTGGCCAAAATGCTCTTAATTCCTGTCAAGATAGTGGGGGAAAGGACAAAAAGGAGGTGCCTGCACCCCTTGTCAATATATGTGATTTTGTTGCTGATGCCAAAGTACCAACAAACTTCTAACACGCCTCTGCCTGCAGAAAGGACCACCACCTTTTCAAAACTGCACTCTCACAAACAGCCTTGAATACATAAATTCCACATGTAAATATTTTTTATAGTGGGACTGATTTTCCCTTTCCTTCCAGAGTTGCCAGGAAACTGCATTAAGAGCTCCTTGGATCACCCACAGCCTGTTCAGTTTGTCCCCATCGCTGAACACCAAAGGGTGGATTTTGAGCCCTATTGCCGAGCACGGACCTGAGCCCTTTGAGTCCTGCACACGATCACAAGGAGATATTGGCACCGTGAATGCTTCTGCCTGTGTAACACAACGTGCTCCCTTATCTTTGACATCTTCAGCCATCGAATAATCACATACTTTGGGGGGGAAACACCTAATAGCTTTCCCCCCTGAAATGAAATACTCAGAACATAGCAACTGTAGTCCCAAGTATGGAAATCAAAGCAGTGCGTGGACACTTGATATGCAGCGAACACTATGTTATAAACTTGTTCTGCTTTGATGAGCTAATTTGACTGCAAAAGGGGTCTGAGGACAGCTTTTGTCCCATTGAGAAGAGCATGAAGAGGGTGGGGAGGGAGCATGTACATTACATGCATAAAAATGGTTATATTTTCCCAGTGCAAATGCTGCTGGCCTAAAGATTACTTCGATTTATTCCCAGTTCTTACAGCACTAGCTTGGGCAGCCTTAGAAGGTTACAGTTTTATGTTTCTGTAATAAGGCTGATTATAACAGTGCGATGGAGCAGTGGACTCTCTTACCCAGGGGCTGAAGCAAGCAGGCTCGTAACGACAGTACTGGCTAATTATTATTATGAAATAATTCTTAACATTTGGGACACAAATGCAGTTCTCTGATAGTCTATCAGAGGTAGGAAGCCATGCATAAAACACCTCCCTCCGAACATACCAGCAAGAACTTTTATCTTTGATTTTCTGAGATGTTTTCTCATTTAGAATAACAACCTATTCTGGGTACTGTCTTTTGAGACAGCCACAAAGTTCTGACAGGTTTTGGGTTATTCAAAGTCATTCGACATGCGGACTTTGAGTGGTATCAACAGTTGTGCCATGGCCAAACAGGCGCATAGCTTTTTGATGGCATAGTTGGTGACTCCACGGATCACCTGGGGCCAGAACTGAGGGGGACAAAGGTAGGACTTCCCACAGTGATACCTCTGCTTTGACGATTTGTTCCTCGTGCCAGGAGACATATGAGACATTTGTAAGAGAATCATCCCGGACTCGATGCTGTTTTGACACACCGTAAGGCCGATTTGACCGCTCCTTCCCAGCACTGCCCATGGGCACCACATCGCACAAACAGCGACAATGATTTAGGAGGAACATCTCACCAACCTCAGACTCTGGGGCACGCGCAGGGGGATACACTTCCCTTGTTGCACTAAATCACAGTCCTCTTCCTTCTGCTAACACACTTCAGAGTAAACCCTAATAGAAAATCTCTTTCTAGGCCAGGTTACAAAAAAAGGAATTTGCAGCGATACCTCAGGTAGCAACTGCCTCGTTACCAGCTGACATATTGCTGTACATCAGATTTCATAGAGGAGCTGGTACAGGCTGTCTGCTTTCATTCAGGAGTGTATCGCTTACAAACCACACGTGTAGAGCTAGCGTAGGACAGCCCTGGGATAATGACTTCAAACAGTCATCTTCATTTTACCCCTTTCACTCTACTTTGCCACAGTGATAAGTAACAAAATGACACTCTTTCACGAACAATATCTCCTCTACTTTACCTTCTGTACTAGAAATACATTGAATTTCTCAGTCTGGTTCTTCATGTGGCTGAGCTACGCAGCAGGTGAAGTTAAGCAGCGTACTTGACACTGTTTTCTTACAGCACTGCAAAATTCCAGGATTAATATAATTGCTTAGATGGTGCCACTATCTGCAAGAAGTCAGGTCCTTCCTGTTTTGAAGCAATGCAATAATAAACACAGCTGAAGGGAGACAACAGAAATGTGGGCAGCTAGAGCGCTTAACAGGTCCCTTATAATGCATATAAATCCACAAAGAGCATCAGTGTAGGACTTCTAACTCCTACTCTCAGTGTGACAAATAGCTAGAATTTGACAGGAAAAGCATTTGCTTGCACTGTCCAGACTTGATTTGCATTCAACAAACTGAGAACTGTTTCCGTAGCCACTTGCAGCCCATCTGGATCTTGGGTATGAACAGAGATATGTGAAGATATTTGGTCTAATTATCAACACCTTATTTCTGGCAACAAGAAGACTGTGAAGAGGGGAGCTTTAAAACAAAAATGCAGAAAATCAAAGTAATTTAAAGCAATTCTCCAAAATAAATGGTAATTGTATCTTAAGGTTGTGCACTAAAAAACCACAAATCCTTAAAAACGCATTTCTGGGTTGCTGGGCTCTTTCTGCATAAGCGTTTCTTTTCTGAATAACTGCAGAATTCCCAAAAGAGCAGCAATGTAAGAAGTTTTAAAAAATTGAGTACAAGAAAGTGAAAAAAATCTCAGGAAAAAAAAAAAAAATATATATATATATATATAGTTGCTGTCTTCTCCTGGTCCTGAGTATTCAGATCTGGATCAGCTGAATTACAAAAGATTGCAGAGAGGTTGCTCAAGGCCAGGGCTATTTATACACACCGATCAGACTGTTTTAAAACATTTACTTAAACCTGGCACCAGAAAAAGACATTACGTTGGTGGAATTTCCCTCAAGAGAGGTCCAAAACCCTGTAGCCTTTAGGAGACTAAATAAACTGGTCTAAAAGATCTTCCTACCCCTAACAGTTTTCTGCCAAGCGAGGGCAGAGGATAGCTTATAATAAGGCTCAGAGCCTTGGCATAATCAATCTGTGATGACATCCCATGAATTAAATAGGGAGGATTTCTCCATGTGTGAAAATTTTGCATATTTAGTAGCACAACATATGCAATTATTCATTTCAATAAAATAAATGTATCTCTGGGGCTACTACAAGTTGGGCTCTGAAAAGGAGTAGGAAGGAACCAGAACTTTGCTTATTTCTGTATTTGCACGTTAATGAGGGATTAATGGGTGGAACGAGGCAGAGGGTGAAGGGAGCTGTGCTCAATCTGCCTACTGCTAATGCATGCAGCTAAATGAGCACGGAGGAGAAGCACTGGCTGAGGGCATACATGGAAATAAAATTACTACCCCTCCTGGAGCAAAAGAAAGAGCGAGGAGGGAATTGTGGCTTATATACATACTATTTTATCATAAGCTCTATCCTAGAAACACAATCAAGCACAGACACACTCCATTCACACGGTCCCTAAGTGCTTAACTTATTAGCTGGCTATACAAACTGTGAGGTAGATTATCTGGCCTTCCGAGGCAGAAATGTTATCGTTTTTAATGTATGCAAATGTAATGTAATTGTATGATATTATGGTACATTATTAGTAAGTGCAATAATAACTCATGGGTTCCATATTGCACCCACTGAAGCAATTGGCAAATTTCCCTATGATTTTAGGAGGCGCAGGTATGCCAATCAGAGTAATTTATTTCCAGAGGGAAGCAAAAATGTCTCATAAGGTTCTGCAACTGCATAGGACTGCTTATGATGAGAAATGATCACTGCAAATATCTGAAACATCAGATTATTAGTGATTAATTAAATGTAATTATCCAGCCTGGAGTCAGTTCAGGCCACACAGTTAGAATCCTCACCTCCCTGGTCATCACTTTGCCAAGAAATTACGTGGATATACTTTGGCTGCCATAAATGTTTGGCATTTGATATTAATGCCCCGCATGTGTGAAAATATTCCTCAGGACTTCGACAGAGCAATTTGTGTGGAAGCATTATATTAGCATGTCTCTGACCCTCTGGCACAACACTAACCGGGAGCTACTTAGTCACAAGACTAAACTGCACTTTCAAACTCCAAGAAATGGAATGGATAGTTTATTTTCTCTGTAAGTGGAAATTCAGATATTTTTCCCCCCCAAATTCCTCCCCTTCCTGCTCTGTAGTGGGGAAACAGAGGTCGGGGAGCGTGTTTGGTGAGGGCAGAGACAAGGCTCTGGGGAGTCAGTAGTAAAACAGCTATGGGGTAAGGGATGCCTCTGCATGTGCAAGCCACACGATCCCTTTTTATGGCATGCAATCCCATGGTTCCATTTAGCAAAACATGGTGTGCACCCATGTATGCGATTCAGATACTCAGCCTAGAGACTGTGGTTTGCTCAGTCTTCAAAGAAATCAGTGCCAGTCTGAAGAAGCCCATGCTTTCTGACTCACGTTTCCCTTTTCTTTCTATTAGTAATCGGAGAGGTGAGTGAATGAATGCTGTATGGAAGTTGCTCAGGCAGTGCATATTTTAATAACATGCATATTCACGCTCTTCAAAGCGAGACGAAGGTGGAAGGAGAATCCTGAAACTGAAAAACAAAACAGCAGTTTTTCGATCATTTCAGAAGGGGCTGGATCATCTGCACAGGATTTGGCAAAAAGGATGAAAGCGTTTTTAGTTCTCACAGTCCCCATCTGCCTTACATTTCATACACAAAGCTTCATCCAAAATTCCTTAAAACAGCCTCATATTTTTTTTGTGAAAGTGGGCAAGCCTATGCACCAAAGTGGCATGACTGTAAACAAACTTACTAAAAGGTACGCAGACTCCTTTCTCCTTCCTTTGTCGTTATGTTCTCCTCTGGTGGTAAAACTTACACGACCAAAGCCAAGAATGATGATCTAGTGATAGTCCACAATGAGCTATCTGATTTATGTAATTGCTCATCACAGGTGCTATAAACAACCTGTCTCTGTAGTAGAGGGCTTATCGCTTCCCTTGTTAAAATAACCTTTTTACAAAGGAAAACATAAAATCAGTCCTCTGTCAGAAAGGAATTCATTTATCCTCTTGCAGAGACGTATCTCTCACAGTCACGGAGTAATTCTGCCCCAAAACATCGGAGTGCTTATGCTGTGGAATTTGGTCTTTTAAAAATGAATAAATAGGCTATGCACAAGAAGAACAGCCTCAAATATTAAAGTTCTTGCTGAGAAAAATGTACTCTGTGCATCCTAATGGGACAGAGATGATTGCATAACGGCACACTTTGCCTACATCTTATTTTCTATGTGGAGTAGTGGCAGTCTTAACAAAAGATGGATAGACAGATAGATATGTAGAGATATTTTTAAAAAGCAAACAGCTTTTCCACATGGTAATCCTTCACACTGTGATTGCATGCACCTGTTTTTGCCTCAGTACTGCCTTTCCCTAAATGATGGCTGGCTAGTGGTACGAAACGACTGCAGGAAGATTACAAACAATTTGCCATAAATATTAGCTCAAGCATTTAAATTAAAGGTTTCCAGCTATTTGAGCTCTCTCCATAACTTTCTCCTTAGGAAAGAGATACCTCCTTAATTCAAATTAATACAGATGAAGGTAATTGCCTAATAAAGTCAAGTCTGCATTAAAACCTACATCAAGTTTGCACTAGCTTGCTATGGCATCTAATTACCCACCAGTAGCAGTGAGTTAAGCTAAAATGCTAGTTCCCCCACTACTTTTTAACTGACTTACGCACTTCCACAGAAATTACAAAGGGCTGTCTTCAGAGGGATTTTACTTTGAACTGGAATTAAAGAATGAGCATCCTGTTTGGGTTTTATTTTCTTTTAGCAAAAAAACAAGGCCTTTTTGTTCCTTTCCCATTAACATCTGAAGGATTGAGTTGTGTAAGATGGAAGAAAGATTTCAAAACTGAATTCTTGGGTACCGGTGGAAAACAAATGCAAGTCCTGGCCTCTGCCAGTGTGGTGGAGGTGAGCTGCAGGCAGGAGACCCGTGGGCTTGTCCCCTTGTGGTAGGTGAAAAACGCTTTTCCATCTCCTTCCTGACCAACTTAGGCACCTCACTGCTCTATATTTGTTTAATACTTTAAAGCTACATTGGAGTGCTTGTTCTCACCTTATAAACAACTAAGAGACAAAGAACAACCCTCCTTTTTGTATTTTTATTTTTATTTTTTTTATGGAAGCTATTTTTTTGGTTCCCAGCATTTTTTCGTTAATATGCACAAATTGCTCCAAAATGTGTTGTTCTCTTCCACATGTAACAACGTGTGCTTATTGTTGCTGTTTCTTTTTTTTATTTTTTATTGTGCCTGGTACAAAAGTAATAATCATGCTCTAGTATAGCAGGACTCCAAAGAAAACCTCACCGCGAGCATACATTCAACCAGAGGTATCACCATTTCTGCACTCACATAGGTCTAGGAGCAGAAAGAAATGAAGGTGGAAGCCTCCTGACCCAAATGCTCCCCATCACGGGGTGGCAGTGCCCAAGCAGTGCCCTGCTAGACCCTCAGGGTTACTCACAGGGAGCACGAGGAGAGAGGCTATCTGTGTAGGAAACCATGAGCAGCTCCAGCTTTTGGGTCAAAGCCCAATTTTCCCTTCTTTTGTTTGAGGCACGTGTGGCTGAGAAAAGATTTTATTATTATTATTATTATTATTATTATTTTTTTTTTTTTTTTTTTTTTCCAAGGGCCAGGAAAACACCCTGCCAGAGGTTCATGTTTTACATAAAGCTGCAGTTGAGACTTCACAAAGGAAATCTGTGCACTTTTTATTTCTGGTTCAGAGGATTTACATGCTCTTTCTAATGATCTGGGCCTTCAGCAGTGGGTAATGCTTCCCAGTCCCCAGCTTAGTGCTCATGCAAAATTGAAGCACTTTTGAGGCAGTTTAGAGCCTACAGATGAATCTCAATGTGCAGACAAAAAGGAATAATGGTTGTTTAGCACTTTGCTAGAAGAAGCTGAGGAAATTATGGGGGGGAAAAAAAATTTCTATTGAACTTCCAACATCTGGGAAGCCACCAGAGAGCATCTGAATTTTGAACAGCGTGTTTACGTTCCCTCTGCAGAGTGGAGGGGAGGGGGGGTGGCAGGAGGGAATGAACAATAAATGAGCTTCTGCCTATGTATTTAAATATATATTTTAACATTAAAAAAAATGAGGTTTTTTATTACGTTATCGACTTACTGACGTATATATAAAAATATATATACACACATGTGCCTGTGTACCACACCCGCTCCGTGGAGATTTGGGGAGCAGAGGCAAGGTGACAACGCCTCAATTCAGTGTTCCTGATGCAATGACACAGTTCAGTGGCTGGTGCAGCTACTGAGGGCCCGAGGACAGCCACAACGTGACACAAGGGGTCACACGGGAGCCTCCCCAAGCCATTCTTTTCCTTTTTTTCAGTCCATGATGTGCAGGAACAGAAGGTTGGGGGAGACGTGTCAAAGCCTCTCACAGCTGTTTGTTGCTATTGTTCTGCATCACGTTTTGTGGCCGATTTAGGTGTACTGAGAATATTTTAACAAAACAAACAAAAAAAAAATGGCAAGAAGCTGCCTTTAAAGAAGCTTTCTCCAGTGCATTACGTGAAGTGACTTGTGGCAGGCAGATGTGAAGCTCTGGTGATGTCTGCTCCCACACCCTGTGCGTACTCAAGTCTGTGCCAGGGCAGCAGTCCCAGCCCCAGCTCCTGAAGGCCCGGAGACTTCCCTTGGTTGGTAGAGATGAGAGGAGTCATCACAGAAGGAGTGTGAAGAGGCACAGAAGTCTTCTCTGCATGACTTTGACATGAAAAAAGGCCTGTTTCATTATGTAAGTAAACACTGTCAAAAAGCATCCTTGAAGTTCTATGTATTTTATTTTTCCCCCCCTTGGGTACCCTCTCTGACTGAACTGCAGTACTAGCTTCCACTTTAGTTAAGAAACAAAAGGATTAAAACTAAACCCAAAAGAAAGCCTGATCCATTTGTATGTCTTGTTACACTTCAGGCTGACAATCCTTCCTCCGCTTCAGAGGAGGGCAAGGCAACCCAACCAGGTGCGGTGTTGGCACTCATTACAGAGGCAGCGCAGTACGAGTCACTGGGAAGCCAAAAGCAGCAATCAGCCCACCACAACCTTCTCCAAAATCAAAAGCTGGGAACAAACAATAGAAGAGGCAGCGAGTGCCCAAAGATCAGTATGCCGGGGGAAGAAGAGATGCAGAAGAGACTGACGAAAAACTCCCTTTCTGCTCTCACAATCAAAATACGAAGAGGGATGAGGAGTTATGAGGAGTTGGGAAAGGCACGCCATCAAAATGTGATGAGCAAGAGATGTACATAACCTCGTGGGTGAGCGGCAGGCGTGCCGGTACCCAGCACATCGCGCTGCTCATTTATGGACGAATCAAGAATGCATGGGAAGGATAAAAAAAATAAATGCAAGAGGTGAACCCATAAAGGCAGCACAAAATTAGATCCTGCATACGGCAGAGCTGTGTGCAACAGCCTCCTCTCTTTCCCTTGCCCCTCAGCAGTGATTTCACGAACCCTGCCTGCTTAGTGGAAATAGGACTGCAACTTGTGCTCAGCGAAGAAAATGTAAAATCCAATTTGGACCTCCATTTCCTTGCATACTTTCAGAGATTTTTTGTAAAGAAGCTACAGACTAACTCATTCTCCTGTTTAGCCAAGAGACCTACACCAGGATTCAAGTGCCCCTGCCCTTGCAGTGCCAGGGTGCTCCTGGCTGCAGCCCTTTTGTTGGACACTGGACTCTGCTCTTCTTCACCATCCCTGTATACAACAACAAAAATGATGGTCTGCCTTTGGGCCTCTCTTCCCATTCCAAACAAAGCTGAAATTCATTGTCCGTTCAGGCTCCAGACCGCCCATGCTGTGGGGACCCCAGATCCCATGCAAAGGGCTTTCATCTCCAAAGGAGCCAAGGGAACAGACGGAAAACCAAAGCAGTGCCGTGCAAAGCCAGAGCTAGTCTGGAGCTCTGGTGGGTGGAACTGGTGTCTGAAGATGTCTTCTGGGAATCTAAAGGGATTAATGGGATTGTGAATAACAAAGGGCTCCATGAAGGAAAACCATGAAGGAGATAAGGTGTAGGCTGGAAGTATTCAGAGGCGTATCCTCAAATGCTTCAAATGAATACAATATGCATCCATTTTCCTCTTTTTTATTATTTTAAATAACTTTATTTCCTATCTCAGATTTGTTTTCCTAGAAGCCCATAGGAAACCTTCAGGATAATTAGGAGAACAGCTGCAGATAGGAAGTTAATGCTGCAATAAGAAATGAATAAATACTTTAAAGCTTTTATCCTTTGATCCCAGAGCACGTAGAAAAAGTAAATAACAGAAAAGTGGAGTTATTTGCATGGAGATATTTGGTGAACCCACGGAAAATTTGGAATGACCCTTCCCATGGACACACAGGAAGAGTGTGGGCAGGATTTACTTGCAAGAAGAGCATTTCCCTCTGGCCGTCCCTGTTAGAAGGTGTAAGAGCTAGAAGCAGCCTTCCACAAGGATTTACAGGAATTAAAAAATAACAAAACAACAAAACAAAACTCCATAGCACAGCATGATTAAAGAATAAATTAATTATATGGCAATATATGTATTATAAGTGTTATACATGGCAAATACTGTTCTTAATGGAGTCTAAACTCAAAATCCATGGGGTCTGTCGAATGTAAGAAACCTTCCTGGATCTGGGAGATGGTTTTGCACTGCCTATAAGCAGATTTTTCGTCTAGAGAGCAAATATATAACACAATGTTCTTATTCTATATATAAAAATGTAATTTCCCTTCCTTAGGTCAGCACTGACCTTGGTGATTTCTCCACTTCCTTCAACAAAAATAATTACCATACTGAATTTATAGCCTAGAAAATTCCGAGTGTGTTGCTTCTGAAGTTTCAAAAATGGTTCTTTTTCTATTAAAGTATACTAATTACTCAAGATAAAAGTGGGAACTTTGCTTTCTTGCAAAAATGCCTGCCGTAGCTTTGTTGTTGGGTATTTCCTTGATGGGGGTGTGCTGGGGACCACTCTCCCAGCAGCCAGATTTGGAGATGCAACCTGGGAGAAGAGAGAGCTCCTCTCACCGTGGTGATGGGCACGGGTCTCCTCTGTCCTGGGAGAGCTGCCTGCGTGGCCCACAGGGAGTGATGTGGACAGAGAAGGAGGCCTGAGCGGCCCCTAAAATGTCAGCAACTGAAATGTCAAATAGGAAAAAAAGTGTGTGTTTGTTCATCTATTTCTGTGTAAGTAAACATCTGGTATCCCTCCAGAGAATCCCGGTTCTTTGGAGAAATACAGATGGCCGCTCCTTTCTGCACCAGCTGCAGCTTTTCAGACCATACATATAAGCAGGTTTCACTTTTAGCATCCTTGCAGAGAGTGGACAGTTTGAATTACTAAAGAAAATGGACTAGAGTACCAATTCTAGCCCACATCTCAAACCTATTAATAGAAGCATTTGGGAAAAGATACACGGGCACATTTTTAAATTTCCTTGAAATGAGTTGGATTAGGGGAAAGTATTGAAGGAGCACAGCTAAAAATTGGCAATACGTTGCTGATAAATAATTATTTTGAATCAGAGTGCTTGATGTTTGTAAGGGATTTGATCCAATGATAAACAGAAAATAAAATGACTTTTGACAACAGTGGAATGAAAACAATCCTTATTTATGATACGTGGCTACCCACACTAGAATAACCCCAAGGTATTCTGCCCCAGAGAGTCAAAACATTACAGGCTCAAACAAAACTGCAACATTTAGCATTACTTGTCATCTCCTTAGAAAAGTCCCTAGAAGAAACTGTCCACATTTTGAACTCTTGAAAAATAATAAGGAGGATTAGGAGACAAGAGCAGGTCATGAAGAAGTAAAAAGAGATTAAGGAAGAAAGATGTGCAGAGAAAAAGAAAAAAAAAAAAAAAAGGCAGTAAGGAAAGGATCTGTGGGTGACCGAAAACAAGGCAAATGGTACCCATCTGTGCTCCTGGCCCAGAGCTGGGCTTACATGGGGGACAGGGGCACCTACATTTCATATTTGAGATCCCAAAATAAGTTTTTCCATGCTGGTATCAATGAACTGCTGCATTTTGTATATAGCCATAGCTTTTCTTATTCATAAAAAATACTAAGAGGAACACATACCAGTGCTCCAAACAACAGTGTGTAAGATGATCTTTGTTGTATAATCAAAAGTCCCAGCTTCAACAATGAAACCTAGCTAGCAGCCAGGCAAGCGAATGGGCCTTTTGTTCATTAGGGCAGTGCAGACTTCCAGATCACAGTGTCACAAACATCAAATAAACAGCTTTCATGAGATGTACACAGACAGAAAAATAAGGTGACGGGGTATGGTGGAAGTGATATTTCTGTCTCTACAACCAGTGCCAGAACAGCAGTGAGTCACTGTGGAGGCTTCCCCACGCGGTCTTGGCTGCAGCATCCTGCAAGAGCTGTTTTAAAGGCAAAAGGGTAGACGTCAATCTTTGATCTCTCTGTTGAGGGCGATCTATTAAAGATTTAGCTAGCTGGATATCTGCTCCCCTGACAGGCTGCCAAAACCGTTGCTTAGGGTAAGAACCTCCTATTTGCCAGATCAATGCTGACCAGACGTCAAAAGCTCAGTCTCCTTTCATCAAATCTGCAAGTCATCCAGAAATAGGTTATTAATGGTAAAAGGTAATGGTGGAAGGTTAGTGTGGGAGTCACAGCAGCGGCTATGTCAAGAAACTGAAATGAAGAAGTCTGAGATTTCTGTCTGAAAAGAAGAGCACATTCACCCACCGGAGTGCAGTTTGATAAACTGTCTTCATCAGGGGAAAATATTATTCTGATTCAGATTCTAACTTGACCAGTTTTGTTGATTTGGTTGGAGGCAGGGAGAGGAAGGAGCAGCTCAAGGGAAGATCTCGGAAACATCTGTGCTCCTTGCTGCAGGCTGGGTAGCACCAGGGGCATTTCTGGTGGATGTTAGGTCCCCCAGGGGCCTGCCTCAGAAGGCAGGACACAGGAAAGAGGACTGGTAACTTCACCTGGTCCTTAACAGAGCCTCCCTCAGCATGTCTTTCCTCTGTGATGGCACAGATAGGCTGTTCACTTTGCATTAGCAGAGCCCACAGGACAGGTCGAAGACCCCTTATTCAAACTTGCTGCTATTTGGAATCACTGAGGAGGGCATCAGCAAACTCACTGAGCCTTCCTCTCCCTATGCATCTGAGCACAAGAAGACAAAAAGTACAGGCAAACAGCAATGTTGGCTGAATTGCCCGATATGTCTATTTAATTAGCACTTAGAAGAGTTCCAAATGTTGTTTTCTCCTTGCTTGAAGAAGAGAGAAGCACATCACTGCCATTGCAGAGGGCAAGAAGGGGTTTATTGATCCTTTTACCTTAACAGTCATGGGGAAACTATTACAGTGCATATCCATATGGAAAAATAGTAGTCCCGATCTTGTTCTCTGTTGTACATCTCAGCAGTGTTGTTTTGACTTAGCAGCGTTTAATCCCTCTGGACAAAAGGGAATAAAGGGGTGCTGGACACTGATTTTCTATATGTCTGCAACTCTCCCACCACTGCAGAACTTTTTTTGTGTGTGTGTGTGAAAGTATGTCTCCATAAAGGCATACATGCAAACTAGCCATTTTCAGAGGCACAATAATTTGGAAAATGTGCACAAATGGCTTTAATAATTATTGACGCCATTAAGCTTCCCGCTTTGTGGCAATGGAATTGTCTTGCCCCCAAAAGCACCAGTTCTGCAGGCTCTCTTTTACTTTCTTTGCTGTTATCTTTTATGAAAGTCAGTCATAAAATCAAATGTGTTCCCTCAAAACAACTTTTATCTTTGCTTTTTTAAAACCAGTGTTCTTATTCTTTACATATATTTTTCCACATTAATGGGAAAATATTCCAGTAAAAACAACAACAAAAACATATTAGGACTTGCCTTGTATTTCATCTACATAGGAAGTGAAGGAGTCAAAGATGTGCAGTAAAGATTTTCAAAGCACCCATTTGACTTCTTTATGAAAATGCTTAACTTTTTCATAAAGAAGAAAAAATCCAGAGAGTCTGAAGTTTAAAAACAGAATTTAATGATCTTCTGTCTAAAGCTTCTGGCTTCTCAGGCTCAATCGTCGCAATTTTTTGCCAGGCTCTCTCTTCAGTCTAATTTAATCAAAGAGAGTGGTACTAGAACACCCTGTCACCGTTACTGTTCTCATCCTCTCCAACCAGAAGGCAACAACTCCCACAGAGTCCCTTTGCATGTTCTTTACAGCAAGGCTTTACCTACAGCTTAAATATATCTCATAGGGCAAAGTGCAGAGATCTACAAGTCTTATTTTGTATCTTCTCTGTGTTAAAAAGATATATATATATATATACACACACACAGGAAAAATATATATTTGTTTTTCTCTTCTTAAAAATTAACACTTAATATATTCATTATTTGTATGTAACAGCTCTTTTCAATGAGAGCATGGCTGCACTCTCCTTCCTTCTTTTCTGTCACTACTATTGTCATGCTGTTCTCTCTAGTTTTATCAGTGACAGAAACAAATTTGCCTTATAAGCAGAGTTAATTATCTCTACACAGATTTAATTCTTAGCCATAGGCTCAGAATCCAGGAACATATAATCTTTCACAAATCAAAGCCTATTTCTCTCTTCAATGCATCATTTACAATCTTTAGATGATAGCATCACACCTGTATTTTAGTCCTATCTCTTCCCTATCACCTGTGCTGCAGAAAAGAAAGCACAGTTGACTTCTACTCTTTTCTATCATGTATTTTATTGCCTCTTTATCTGGTTTGTCTTTGCTCTGCCTTTCTATCTAAAGGCCCGTGAGGGAAAGCCTGGTTAAAAAATGGGAGCTGAAGAGCACCTCACTGTGGTGCTCCTCTTTGTACTTACGCAGAGCAGACCTTAGGAACGGTGAAATATCACAAGAGAAGAATGCGCCAAGTTCTCAGTTACTTGGATTTACACAATTGACCAGCAGAAGCGCTTTATAGATGAGATCTTTTCGAGCCCTGGGGTATTACCAGACATAAATGTGGAATTTGCTGTTGGAGGTGCTCCAAGGGGACAGAACATCTTTCTTGCTCTTCTGCGTGCACAGACAGTGCAATCCACTCACTTTCCTCATGCATACAGGGGCACACACACACACACACTCAGCACACACGTGTAACACCTAGACATACCCTGGTTTGTGGACCATTTCTCCAGCCTCTGTCACTGCAAGCCTAAGCCAGCAGCAGCAGCAGCTTGAGCTGCTGGCCTTTCACCACCTTCCATGCAGCTCACATGCTACTGCTGTGCCCTGTGTTACAACTACTGCACTAGCTAGCCAAAAATAGCAAAAGAGACCCAAATAGCCTCAAAAGTGGTAGAGTCAAAGGGCTGCGCAGGCTGGCTGCTACAAGCTGCCAGGCCGATGACCTCACATGTTTAACACCTTCTCCTTAAGCACCAGTATGAATCCTCACAGCCACTGTCTCCTGCTGTTTTGTCTCTAACTCCTCCTGCAGCGAGTGTATTTTCCTGAGCATCTATCGCTTTGAAAACAAAACAAAACAAAACAAAACACTTCCTTACCACTACCTTAAAGGCACCGTTTACATATTTCAACAACTCTGTGTTACGAGCAATAGATTCTCAGACAAAGCAGAGGAAGCTGCACAAACTTTGCAACTGTGATGTGTTAACCAACCCAACCTTTTGGCACCACCCATTTAGACTGACGAATGTAGGCTCTGTCAACAGTTGCATTTTAACAAGTTATTAGCATGCCTGGGTTTGTGTCCCTTGAGCTAATAATCTGATGTGCACAGCTTTTGACATCCCCCCACCCCCCCCAGTTCCAGTAGATTAAGTTAATCTCTAATTGGATATGGGTTTTGTTTGCATGTACTTGCTGCTGCTTATTATTCAAAACATTTGTCCTCTAATATATTCAGATGCATCTCTTTTCAAGACTGGGCTTTTACATTCTCTGTTACAATCTGTTTTGTGGCACCGTGAAGTTCTAGAATGAGATTTTGGGAAAAAAAAAATAAAAATAAAAATAAAATAATAATAAAAAAAATATATATATATATGTTGCAAATCCTGCACTGCAAACTACAGTCCACACATCAGCATTTCCCTGAGACTTGCAATCCATGCTGTAGAGCAAGGGTGCTAAATGAAGAAGCCAGCTCTAACTTCTTGCTGCTGTCTTGACTCAAGCTTTTTATTAAATAAGAATGTTCTCTAAGTGTAGCCCCTCTCCCATATTAAAGCTCACAGAATGCGTGAATTTTAGGTATTTTCAGCAATTCTTTATTTTGTCTTCCTATTTTTAAATTTCCGATAGTTGATATAACGTTTTTTTCCCGTCTTTCACTTCATCTGGCATGATTGCACCAACTGTACCCAAAATGTTAAAATTAGACTATATATTAACTGTGTGTGGACTTGCATTCAAGTCAGGCTACTCAGCTAAATATGCAGCATTTTCAGGCATTTTCTTTCCCACTACAGAGCAGTGCTTAACTCAGCAGTTCTATTTTGTGACTGGATGGACAGCCACTTGTTTTCACTCACCTTTTGAGGCCCGTGATTCACAACTGTGTTTTACAGGCCTTACATGAGTTCTGCCACAATAAGAAAGCTAGCCATACTTTTTTCATTGTTCACATGAAATGCTAATGCCTCTTCTCAGATCAGAAAGAAGAAGGAATGTATAAAGACAAACATTTAGAAACTTATTTCTTCCCTCCTCCAGACTGGCCCAGAACTGCTGAGTTCAATACAAATGTTTTATTTCTTCTAAAGTCACTGAGAAGAAAAATCAGACCCTTCATTTTCAAACTGCCTCTGACTGTACTGTACAGAAGCCATAATTCAGTTTCTGAATACTGATGTTAATATCAGCTTAAACAATAAACGGGGTGATAGCTGTTCTCCTGCTTGTCCTTCATTGCAGTGGACTCCCATGGATGAAATAAAAACCAAAAACCAAACAACAAAAAAACAGATGTATTAAGTAACAAGATTTTCTTTTTTTTAGCTTTTCTGCTGCATTTGACCTTTTGGAAAAGCCTATTCTTACAAGCAAATAAACAGGCACAAAGTTTAGTACAGATTTTTTCTACAGCCATTCTTCCCTACACCCACCTTCTCTTTCTCAAGCTGAGAGCACCATGATACTGTTAAAAGCTTATGCTTTTGATCTCTGTGCAAATAAATGAGCTGAAACAAATAAAACCCAGTTCACAAGAGACTTCCAAGACATCTGGTGGAGTTATTTTTCTAAGTAATTAGACCAAGTGGTGGTGTAATTCCCAAAGGAAAGGTACCTCCTTGCTTGGTATCCTGCTATTTCTCAGAGACATCAAAACAGCAGTAAGTCCCCCTTCTCTCCTTGCATGTGACTCAAACTCTATTGATTACCAGTAGTCTCAAACTGGAACAATCATATCTTTGATTTAGGCTGGTTTATAGCTCAAGTTTTAAACTTTTTTTTTTTCTTTTTAGTCTGTGAGGGTCTTTTTTTTTTTTTAATCATGAATGCCAGTGGCATTCTGGTACTGACTGAGGAAGGTTGAGGCTCCTGTTTTTCTGTGTGTGTGTGTGTGTGTTTTTTTTCTTTCTTTCTCTCTTTCTTTTTTTTTTTTTCTTTCTATTCCTTGCTAGCACATTGCAGTTCTCCTTCATGTGGGCTCTACGGAGCAGGTAGAAAAACATGTAATGGAATAACAGCCAGGAGCTCGTTCTGGATCAATACACTGCCCTAAACTGTGCCCAGGTGTGCCTTCTCCTTCTTTCATGCTAGAAAATGATTAAATTTCTCTCTTTTTTTTTTTTTTTTCCCCACATTTCCCCAAGAAAACATCATTCTGGGAACAACCCAAATACTCTTCAGCACAACGGGGACAATGTGATTCTTGGTCTGTGACTATGATGCAGTGCAACCACTGGGAACTTGTGAAACTGGAGAAGTGGTTCAAAGTAGGGCAGGACCCTCTACAAATCGCGTTTCACTAACTGACCTGGAGGTAGACACCACCTCTACGCAATGACAGCTAGTGTTCAGTAATGCCAGTTGCAGAATTCACAGCTATTTCAAGAGTAAAGTAGCTGCCCTATGAATAGCTGCTAGATTACAAAGGTGGGCTTGATATTACTGCATTTTAATTCTCATCTCTCCGAGACATAATGCAAACTCACCGGAGGTTTCATCTACTCTCTCATCCACCACATGGTCCTTCTGATGAACCCATTCACTGTTGCACTTAAAATAGATCTGCGTGGCTGGGCTCGCTTTGCAGTACAGATTCACAGGCTTGTTTTTCACAATGTAAGCCTCTTCGGGTTCAATGAGAAAGTGGGGTAATGGCTCTGGAGGATCAGAAGGAAAAGTTTCTGGAAGTTCATGAAAAAAATCGTCATCTGCAAAAAGAAAAAAGAGAAAAAAAGGACAAATGAAATACCAAAATTCAGCTGTCAAAGACTCACAAGCACTTCCTGAGTGTGCTTTTCAAATAAAAGGTTATATTAGGAGCATTCTGAGATGGAGGCTTAAATGCACTGCTGTTTCCAGACTAGAAGAGATTTTTCTTTACATCCTCAGCTGTCTTCCCCCAATGTGATGTGACAGGGATGTGCACATTCACATGACTGGGAATGGTCCTTTGTTATCATCACCAGCAACACAAGCAATAAAACATTATGTTAGCGCTTGGGAGAGTTGACTGCGAAACCGTAGAAGGAAATAATAGAAACTTTTGGAAGCTTCAAGGTCACATTTTCCAATAGTGACTTATCACCGTGCTTAATCAAGTGAATGCACATAGCTCGTATTGGCTGAGGATGTTAAAACAGGAAGGAACGCCTTTCTTTTAGATGAATAATTTGAAATTTACTCTAAGAGCAGAAGACTAAATGCATGCCCAGTCTATGCCTCTTTGTTCATTTTTCAGCCTGTTAAGACTGCTAATGAAGGTGCCAGGCTATGCTTCATTTACTTTGTGGCACCCTTGTTTCTGCTTCCTTCACTACAGAGAGGAAGCTGGAGCTGGGACACGGGGCACAGCAGCTGTAAGGTGGTGAAACTTTGGGGCAGTCTGGCCCATGCTATTGATTTAATGAACCCGTGAACCTCCCTGGTGGTGCTGGAGATGAATTACGTCGATGCAAGAAGTCTGGACAAGGAGGAAAAGAGTCCAACACACAGGAGGCAACACGAACAGCACCTAACCCACAAGCTTTCCTTTCCCTCTCTTCACAAATCTCTTTCAAGCCCCTTTGTCACTTTCTGCTGGGGACGTCTTCCACACCAGAAAGCACCAATTCAGGGCAGAATAGCCCTTGTCCCGTTCACCTCCCCACATCAATGCACAAGACCATCCAAGACATGCAGCAGCCCCGAGATGGGGAGGCACCAGCTGATGACAGACCCAGCACCAAGAGGCTGCCAGTCCTGAAGTCCTTATTCAACCTCCTCCTCCCTGCCTCTGCAACAGTTATCGTTACGCAGTGACAGACACTGCGGGTGATCAATAAAACAGCACAGCACATCAACCAAAATACTGGGGGAGGCTGGCTATCTCCTCCCTGCCAGTCTTCATGAAGATGAGATGTCAGACAGCTCCTTCCCTACCTGAGATAAGCCTGTCGCGAATTACAAGGGGCACAGGAGGCTCTCCTGCCAGCCATTGTTTTTGCAGAATGACAAGGAAAAGCAGTACCAGAGGAAGGAGCTGGGACAGGAAGGCAGCAGGGTACCCACCCACGTGGCTGTGTGGAGGAAGGCTGTACATCCTCATTAGGGGTGGGAGCACCTTATCCAGCAAGAGACTCTGAGCCTCTTGAACTATTCATGAAGATAGCACACATTCACTTCACCGATTTATTTATTTATTTTCATATTCATGCCCACGTGGGTATTTAAAAGGCCCGTTTCACTACCGCATTGCCCCTTCACAGTTCACACAACTGAGCTGCTCAGCGTTAGAAGAAAGGACCGGCATTTTCCTTGCAAAGGGAACATCTGAGACATACAATAACAATTCCATTTCCATCTCCAATAAATCCACTCCAAATGCTTTAATTTGATTTTTACCACTTTCCCTTCCTCCTTTTTTTCCTTTCCACCCTGACCACACCAGCCTGCTTTCTCTGCAGTCCCCTGTCCACTCCCCACTAGGCATGTCTTCCTTGCTCCATTTTCCTCCCCGTTTTTTCCCCAAGACAAAGACGACTTCCAGCAAGCTAGGTGAGACAACATTTGCTTTCAAGACATGAAAACATGTCAGAACTGAAGCAAGAGGATTTGCAGCTCTCCTCATCCCCTCCTGCCTGTAACTCCCCATCTTTCCCAGTGCCTCCCTCCCTCGCACGCGCTGCTCCACAGCAACATTAGAGATGAATCATTTCCCCCGAACTGCCACAGGACGTATCTTTTTCTTCTGGTCATTTAATTGCAAATCAGTGAGCAGGCAGATGGAAAGCAACAAAGCACACATATGTTTCATAATTAAACAAGTACTGCTTCACTAATTTCTGGTGACTGGAAGAATAAATGTATTTATTTTCACCACTAGATTTCTGCCCGTTATCAAAGGCAGTGCTTGTGCTGCCTGACCCATTAGCTGCATCTTAGCAAAGATGTAACCAGAAAGTCTAACAGGACAGATCAGCAAGCTGCAGAAAAGATAAAGATTTTTTTTTTTTTTAATTATTTTATCAGTTCTGGAGAATGTGTACAGGCTTTGAGTTTCCCCTCTGAAGGTAACCGCTCCTAATTTTTAAATATTATTTTTATGTTAGGGGAAGTGCCCGCTACCTGGCAACCTGATCGCACTTTTTGATGGTCAGGTACAAGCCAGCTTTCATATGGCTGCTTACTATGACACCTTACTCTTTTTAAGCAATAATAACACCCAACTTTATTTTTCCATGCTCTTTCTCATTGCTACCAACAGGTATCTAACCCTCTCTGAAACACCGGGGATAGAGATGGAAACCACTCACAAACTGCCACACACAGAGTGTACAGAGGCAGTCTTGTCCCTGGAAACTAGCATTTAAAAGCTGCACTTTTAGAAGAAATTTCACATAGTAGCTAGGAGATCATGTCTCTACCAGCCTGCAGGGATCGTGGCTGGAACATCCCAAGGGGACGGGATGTGCTGCTGCAGGAGACAGACCACTGCTCCCCTCCAGTGCCGCGGACCCAGCCAAAGTCATGAGGCAGCGGTTTGAGGGCAAAACACAGGCTGCTGATTGGATTTGGAACCAAATTTGGATCAAAAACTTGCTTTCCATTTTTTAAATGGGAATTATATATTATCTTGCTTCCATTGTGGTGCTTGTGGCAATGTGAGGGCATAACTATAACGGCAGTGTAAATATATAAAAATATTCCAAAAAATCAAACACATTTACCCTGGAAAATGTCAATATCGGTTATTTGGCTGTGTCGAGATTTTTTGCAACTCTATAAAACAAGCTTTTAGCAGAACCGAAGCGACTTCCAGTGATTTAATAAACACTTCCACCAAAGATTCTCCTCACCAGTTCCAGTACAACACAGATCATTCCTCTGCCCAAAAGTCCAAGCTCTGACTTAGTTTTTTTCAGGATCACTGTCTTACAGCCATGTGGTCTAGTGGGTCTGCTTCTGTAATGCGGATGGAGGTCAGCTCTCGCTCTGTGCTCCATCTCTATTCAAGAGGATAAATCTTGCCCGAGTATTTGATCTCGATCTTCCTGATGGTTATAGCTGTTTATATAAAATTTTCATCTCCCAATCGCACAACAAAGCAGCGAGCTTTATACATCTTTTATCTCGCTCTCCTAAGGATTGAGACTTTTTTTTAAATCTGTCTGGAGGAAAACAAATGAAGAAACAAATTAAACCATTTGGGAGTAATCTGGGAGTGTAGAAACCAACACTAAAACTTCACGCACTTGGTTGCCAATCATTCTGTCATGGTCTTGCTCCCCTTACAACCCTGATCAAATACAATACGTGGCGCACACACTTCTACCCAGTTACAACAAGTCCCCTTTTGTGCTCAGCAACTTTGAGCTGCAAGTTTACTTCTGCAATATGTCACATTCATCTTTATTTTCACATAACAAAGTGTGCTACCCATCTGTTGTTATTGACTGATTTATATTAGCAAGACAAAAGACCTGATTAATGGTACTGCTAAACTGGTTTCACTCGTGCAGCTCATTCATATTGAGAGAGTCAATTTTAAAAAGCCGTTTTAATCTATAAATTTAATTTGGAATTTTTATTTTAGTTGCTGGCCTGAATTAAGACACAACTTTTTATCTGCCGTCTGTAGTATCTGACAACTATATATATGTATATTAAATGCAAGTCGAATGCAGAAGCTACAGGAACAGGTGAAGTGTCACTGAAAGCAGCACTGATAGGAGCTGGCACAGCATGTCCCACGTAGGAGCTTCAGCTTAATTTTAGTTTAATTTTCTATGATGGTAAAACAAATCTCTGCCTGAGCCAAGAGACTTTTAATGTTAACAAGTTCTATATTCTTTTCATGTACTTGTTTGCAAAACTGTACACATTTCAGCTTTTCAAGCATAACAAGTGGGAAAGGAGATTTTATGGTATGCTTCCCTTTTTATGGACCAGTGTCCCTGCTCTAATCCGTGGCAGGAAAATATTGTGCTCTGTACACCGATCTATTCATCTCTAGATCACTAGTTTTATTACTATATATCCAGCTTTAATTCTCATCAGCCCGGCGTATAACTCACTATATTTCTGAACTGCGAGACTTACACTATTATAGCTTAGATCATAATAGATTGGACCATTATCTCCTCGTGTGAGACCTGCAGCAAATTCTTCTCAAATGGAATTTACTTCGGAATGAGTCAAGAGCAATTTCAAACAAATGGCTGCACAGCTAATTCCATTTGCATTTGGATGCCCATCACTCGGCAAGATCATTCCCCGTGCGTGGCAAGGAAGGCAGCTGGAGTTAACTGTATGGATGGGATTTCTGTTTGGTTTTTAATGTTATGATTAAAAAGCTTTCTAGAGCAACAAGTACTGTTTACTGTGAAATTAACAGCAGGTGCTAGCTGGGGAAGACAGCTTTATCAGAATGGAGGCAATGGTTTGTTTTACACTGCATGCATTTTCAGGAAAGGAAAATTGCTCAGCTGTAAGTCCTTTGGTCACAGAGTTTTCTTTTATCCCGAGAAGGGCACGCAATATCATGGTGCCACCAGATGGGAAGCAAGGAAGCAAAAAATCCTGCATGCTCTACAGTCTGCCTCCACCTTCATGCTGCCTGAGCTACGAAACTGTGCTATGAAAATTAGGCCAAATTGCATGAGAAGCGAGAGCAAACTTCAAAGAGGCAGCAAGATGTGATGCGTAAGCAAGAAATAAGCTGATGAAGAGAATTACCGGTGAGTAGCTGCCTTGTTGGGGGTCTCTCTTGTTCCTGCCCCATCCCTGGAGACCACTCACAGGGAGAGGTGGGCACAGCAAAGGGTGGCCTGCACCCTGAAGGACAAAGCACGTTTTCCTGCCTTGCTCTGTGGAGGAAGAGGAGGAGGATGGCTTTCTCAGCACTGTATCCTCTGTCAGCCCTGCACCAAGCTGATTGCAAGGAGGGCGCACAATAAGGCAATCACAGGTTATTCTGCAGTATCTCAGAAGTGGAAGATTTCACCAAATAGCCTGGGAAGATTATCACAGCATCATATTTGGGCAGCCTGGGAGGCGAAGGCTGGTATCTGCTTGCTCCGAGCTGAATTCACTGCAGGTCTTTACATGTCTAAAGAGGAGGCTTGGTTTTGTGGCAGCCCACAAACAAGATGCTCGCTGAACCTTGCTGAACTCTCATGGGAACAAGGTCAAGGGAATTTCAGACTCACATTTACTGAGCACCCACAAAATTAAATGCTCTTTTCGGCAGGGAAAACAGAGAGCAGGGAAAAGCGATAGAAAAATCGATAGGGCATGCAACGTTCATCTTTTTTTGGGTGAGCTTAGTCCTGAAACAGAATAAATAAATACCATAAAGAGGAATGAATTGCCCCCGCATCCACAAGGCCTCAGTGAAGACAACCCTAGCAGACCTCAGCTTAACAACACTGCTCCAGGAGGATAAATGCACGTACTGCATGCATGTAGAGAACAAGGAGCACATCCAGGTGTAGATCAGAAGGCGGTTCAGCAATAGTCTACCCCCAAAATACACATACATCAAACAAAAAAAACAAACAAACACATCCTTTCCTTCCCTCCTTTACCCTTTAACAACGCGCTATCTATCCTCAGCCACAGATGCCAACAAGGAGCCCTTTCTAAAACCCAGCGGATGGGCATCTAAGACTTCGGACACACGGGATTTTTGGCTCAACTGAAGAGTCCCAGAAGGAGGTTTCTGTTGTTCCATGACAGATCTACTACACTGAACAAAATAAATGGATAGGTAGATGAATAAATAAATAAATAGGCTACCAGAGGTGTGATACAGTAATCCTGTTCATTACATCCATCTTACCGTGACTAACCTCTCAGAAAGCTGGAAAGAGCTGAAGGGGAAAAGAAAGCACCACGCTTTCCCTTACAACAACAGCACACAGCTCGAGATTGGACAGGGTGTCTGCCAAACGGAGAGCAGTGGTTCAAAGGTTCCACAGCTGCAGAAGAGTCACCGGGCTGCTCCTGTCCCGCAGCGCTGCGGCCAACAGAGACCCCTGCTGTTGCACGCTTCACCCCATGCTCCTATTTCACACGGATGTTGCATGGTCAGATATGAAACCAAAGGCAGAAGAAGGTGAAAGAGCAAAGAGTTATCACTGCCTTGGCCAGCATGGACACGCTGCACAACCAGGCTACCTACTGCCATCTGCTTGTGCTCTGTTTCCTTCACTTTGACACCACCACCTCCTTCTCCTCCCACATCAATGCTTGGAACAGAATTCTGCCTGGCTTGGCCTTGTACAACTGCACTGATGGTAATCTAGTCAGATCTGCTTCACATCTGAGTAAGGAAAAGAAGATTTAGTTCTAAAGTAGGAAAATAATTTTATTTTTAATCAAATGCACTAAATGGTGTGTACCAGCTTTAAGCGACATGCAAGTTTTATATTATCGCCTGGAAAAAATGCATTTTCTTCCAGTTCATTTAATTCATAATTATAATTAAAGTTTCTGTTTCTCCTGAGGCCAACGGCAGTTTTATCATCACTCAGATCAGAGGCAAACCAAAACCAAGACGTGTCCTCAAAATGATTCTCACAGCCTTCTGTATGAGAGAGAGTTCTTTATACATTGTGTTGCTAACCCAAGACAAAAGTTGAGGGTACACACACAGACGTGACACTTAAAGTGCTGTATCCATAACTTTACCATTGCCTGGAGGCAAACTCCATTAGTCTACAAGCTGCTGCCTAAACATGCAAGAGATGGCACAGGTTCTTGTTAGCATTGGACCAAGTATAGGAAAAAGCCAGAACACTGCATGATTTCACACAAGGTGATGAAAATACTTTAGCATATGAAGAGCATCAAGCTGTTTTGTGCAGGAAGGTTTACAACAGTTGTTGTCAGTACAAGAAATCCAATGAAGTAATCCGCAAGGTATGTTATGAGGATGCCTAACCATTTAAATAGATAAATAAAGATGGAGGAAAGGCTGACTTAGTACTAAAAGTGTGAAATGTCGAGTGAAGAGGCAAAGGTCCTGTCTCTCTGCTGTCCGGCCCTGTGCACTGCCAGTCACCTCCTCCTCTAAAATACCTTCATTAATTCTGGTGGAAACTTTGCCTTTGTGCCTGTAGAGAGCTACTGGATGGGGTTGGCTCAGGCACAATGCTAAGGCTATCAGATCTGCAGCACCTGAAAGTAAAAGAGCAATGCTTGTGCAAACCACAAATGACATCAGTGATTTTTTTTTGTAATTATTATTTTGTGTAAGATCACTCTCTTTTCTCCTGTTCCTTTCCCTCTCCATTTCTTTAGAATGAATAAAATAGTCATGCTTTAATAAAAGAAAAGAAAGTGTGTTGCAGACTGCCTCAGAAACTTTATCTCCCTTACTCTGTCAAGTAACAAAACCAGAGAGAATAACAAAAACTGTTATTTCACCGAGCACATATGCTGTATTCCATCAGAGTGAGCTCCGGGCATTTAGCCTACTTACAAAACTGAAACGGCTCCTGTTAGACATGGCTGTGCCGGCAGAGTTCAGGCAGTTGGGCTGCACTACGTTGCTCTCGCTACGTTTCTTTGGTATGAATGCTACATACGAACAGTGAAGGAACAGGATCAGATGACGCCTGCAAAACTGAAACGCATTTTTCCTTTTGGGTTCTAGTGAGCAAAGAGTCCGTATGATGGCACGGGATCCCTTCCCAACCACCTGCACAGCAAAGTCAAATTTCAAACATTTCTGCCCCAGCTTCCATTAGTAGTCATAATGGTTGACACTGGGTCAAAAAATTATTAAACCTCTGAGGAGCATCATTTCCTCTTCAGTGTTAGGCTTCACTTTTCTTTGACACATTAGTCCTGAAGCAGCTCCAGGCTGTTGACCCCTCCTTTAACCCTGATAACTAATTAAAGATGGACAAGGCTTAGGCTAAAATACTTTTTGTTAAACCTATTCATTCTCAAGTCCCCTTCAGGCACTCCCTGTCACACAGGACAGAGCCTGACATATTTACATGAAGATGAAAGTAGGTGCCTGGTACAATAATACGAGAACCCTCTTTTTACAAGACCTAACTTAACCTTTGTGGTTAGAAGGTGGGACGCATTTTATAGCACATAAAATATATTCTCAGCACATACTGGAAACAAGTTTCCTGGGTATCATCCAAAACATACAATTCAGGAAAAATCTGGGGATAATTAACTCTGTGTGCATTTTTAGAATTAAAAGTTCAGACACAGGTTCCTCATCTGACTGCTATGTCGACTGTCTGAACAACATGTCCTGAACACAACAAGAAATGAAGAGCTGGTCCTCCTTTTTCTCACGTGAGGATCTGTAGGGCTCTTTCATGTCTTGGAAACAACAACAGAGCTCAGACTAGAGAGTCGTCAGTTGTAGGCACATAGATTTTTGGGCCAGTGGTAAATTATAGCATCCAACACAACTTGGTTTAATATAAATCAATCAGTATACAGCATATTGTTGATGGCTAGAGCACATACTGCCAGCTTGAGAGAGGATCTATAACTGGATGCACTACTTTGAAAATGCTTTCTTAGTTTTTTATGTTGTTTCATATTAATAATTAAGCTTGCTTCTTGCATCAGTATGCTAGGGTTAAAACATCAGTCCTTTGGTTTTAGCAAGAATGGCTCCCTTGATCCTCACTTTGCTCATTATATTAAAACTGCCGCAGAGCTCTGCTTCTAGATTTCCAATGCTTTTAATGCAAGCGTTTTTATTTTTTTTTCTCAGCAAAAAAAAGATGATCAACATCTTGTGATTAATAAAACTGAGGTCTAGTGGGATGTTATGCATCCTGATTCCATGTGCTCTCTGAAGCTCCCAGTTAATCTGATCAGCGGGATCACTCCATCCCAGAGAAACGCAGGACGCTTGCCCGTGCCTAAAAGAAGAGCTCGGGGATTGCTGCCTGTTTAAGGCATTGACCTAAGACCCAGGGAATGGATATTCTTGCGTGAGCATGGGGAAATCTGCCTGTCAGGTTCAGGGTCCCATCCACCAAATGGAAGTAGCAGCCTAGTAGGTGGCACACTGAAGGCACTACCTTCACAAGTGAGTATACAACTCAGCACTCACGTTCTTTCCTCAAAGTTCTCCAAAATACCTCAGCCAGTATTGTTTTCTGCACAGCCAACAGCAGTTACACAAAGGACCATAGCCGACATTACGTTTACAGAAACACTAGGGAATAAATCCTGGCTACTTTGGAACCAGTGCAAGTTCTGCCAGTGATTTGTACAGCACTGGGTTGTTCTCTGAGCCCCTGAGCTTCTGCAGTAACCTCCTGCTTTCACGTTGGTCTCCTTCTGTACCCATGGAGCAGCTGAGGAGAAGAATTCGGAGCAGAAGTCTGATCCCGGGTGCTTTGAAGAGCTCTCTCCATGAGCTAGGGGTGTCCTGACAGGACTGCTGTCCTGAGACTGACATTAGTTCTCATGAATATCTGCTGATTCATTATTTTCTTCCCTGGATCTTAATGACATTATTATTGGTCTGGTGCTAGTTACCTAATTTCATCCACAGTGAATTTTTCAAGAACCATAAATTATTTGGTAGGATGGTGATTTATCCCAGCACAAGTCCAAATTGAATTAGAAATCCATTAGCTAAATTCTGAGCAGGAGCTTCTGGGGAGAAGGGGAAGGGGAGGGAGGTATCTTGGAAATCTGAGCACCAGATGTAGAAAAGGGGAAAAAAACCCTTAAAAGAACTAGGAAAAGGAAGATAAAAGATGAACATCATCTTATTGAATTAAACACACAGGTATTTAGGCAGCCAGATGGAAGAACGCAGATTATTGCCTAGGATCAGAAACATGACTCAGGCATTTATTTATTTATTTAGACTAGCAATTGGCTTTGTAAGTACATGAGTCTTTGTAAGCAGATGAAAAGCAGAGGCCTGCTTGCACATCGTGCTTGCGTTCATGCAAATAACAACAGATTGTGTGTACTATATATACTAATAAAGCTAATAATAAGGTGTTCAACCAAATCTTAATGCAAAATAATCGTCTGAATTCCTCCCTCTGAGAGAAAATGAAAGCAAGAAAGGCTTGTTTACTTTGGAAACGTTCTAGGTGATTTAATCAGCTATGGTCCTAAATGTAGAGCCCGTTTATTTGAGGAGACACACGGACAGCGTCCCCCTTTGAGCACACGTTTATTTACAGGAGAGGACATCCTCTCCTCTTGCCACTCCGCCCCTACGACCAGCAGACTCAGCAATGAAGGCAGGTGGAAGGGTAATGCAGCTAGTCCATTGCATTCCCTCCCTATGCTTTGGGAAAGCTGGAAACTCTGACGGACAGATCCCAGAGCCCACGGAGGGAAACTGCAGCACAGACCCTCTCATTCTGCATCCACAAAGTCATTTCGGCAGTCCATGAAAGGGCTGAGGTGTTTGGTTACAGATTGCAAATTTCCTCCTCCAGTGACTAATTTCATTGATGCTCATTTCCTAAGTCTTGCTGATTCCTTACTCTCAAATTCGCAGACAATTAAAAAATTCTCAGCACTTAAAGAGCAACCTGAGGCAGCAGCCTCCTGGCTCTTGCTTTACCCTCAGCACAAACTTCAGCCCAAGTGACCGTGAAGTATCACCCCTTCCATCATCAGGAGCGCCCAAGATAGCTGAAACACAAGCTGTTGAGACCAAATATTAAATACGCAGTGCTAATGGGAAGGTCTGACTTCTGAATCACAGTGTGCAAGGCTCCAGTATCAGCAAAACACACAGTCACCTTTCCTAGCCAAAACCCTACTCTTTGCCTCCAAATCTTTTCAAGTTCACTCCACGGCCACTAGAGGAAAGAATGAACAGGGAAAGGAGAAGAAAATGAAACAGTTTCTAAATACTCAGTAATCAGTATTACAACTGGAAATGGCAGTTAAATTAGAGAAACCCTCAGGAAGTGCTGAGAACAGATCCGTCACTGGTGTTTTGTGGAAAAGTAGACAGCTCTGGTTATCAGAGACTGGCGGCCTAAGTTTAATTCCTGGATCTTGCTTCCCTTCCTCATCTGTAAATAGTTTCTTGTCTACCACATCCATTTTTAATGTACGTTTCCTACAGAGACAGATACCTCTTAATATGCCAACAGAAAATGTCAGTGGTAGTGGGGCTTCGGATCCTGAAAAGACATCAGAAGAGTCACTGCCAAGACGCTTCTCATCAGCGCTGTGAATTGCTTTGGACTAAGTCAGAAGCACTCCAAAACTGAAATTATAGGCCAGACACTAATATTATTGCATTTCCTTTCCAGTACCAGTAGCCGAAAGCACACATGCAGAAAGTGAAAGAAAAGGCTGCTTGAAGCATTTCTAATTTGACCACCTCTAGTAGCAGAGATAAGAAATGCTGGAAGTTGTCTAGCTCTATTTTGTAGATGTCAAAGGTGCTAACGCATTGTATAGTTGTCGGGAACATGTCTTTTAGCCAGTGTTAAACTGGTCCTTAAAAGTGCCTCGCTGGTATTAGGATACAGAGTCATTTATACCTGTCATTGACTCTCCTTTGTCTAAACAAAGTGGTATGGCTCAATAATACCCCACATTATTCAAAGAAATTGCATTTGTTTGTATCTCTGCCTAGTCCAAAAATGCAAATCTTTGAGGTCTGAGTTCTGCTACCTGTGCCAGAGCCTTGGCCCTCACCGAAGAGAATGGATACCTTTGGGTTTGACTTTTACATACAGACTCACATTCAGAAAGACAACACAGCGATGTCAATGAATGAATCCAAAACAAAAAGAAAAAGAAACATTGTCAAGGAATAATGGAAATACAATTCATTTGCAGGCTTTGCTGGACATGTTTTGTACTGCTATACAGTATTTATTTATCAGCGCTCCTCAGCAGGTCAGATCCAAGCTGGGGAGCAATGAATCAGTGCTCTAATCTCCCTCTGCATCATCCCCAGCCTTTCTGAGGAAGCTGATATCCAGCCCCAGTGGAATCTGTCGAGTCCTGATCAGAAATGCCATCACAAGAAAAACACAGAACTAAGCTATCTGACTGATTTGAGCATAAAGCACAAATATTTTAACCCTACTTTCTGCTTCCTCATCTCTGACCTTCTTCGGCCCTTTTCTTGCTTGGGGTTTCTGTCCTATCTTTTATTCCCCATGTGGATCCTCTTCTTTCTTCCCTCAATGCTCTCTATATCTTTTTTTAATTATTTTATTTATTTTTTATTTTTTTTTCCCTATTTCACATCTTTCCAACCTTTTTTTTTCTCGTTTTTTTTTCTTTTTTTTTTTTTTCACTGACTGGTCAGGAATCCCCCTGCATTACCAATGAAAAAGATTCATAGCCAGGAAGAGGAAACAGAAAATGACTGTAGACAGGAGCGCTCCCAAAAGCCAGCATTTAACCTAACTATTTGAATCTACTTTTATGACTCTCAGAAAAATTAACTGCATATTTTACCCATACTCATGCAAATCCACCCATGCAGTAGTAATAAACTATAATATTTAAATAAACTAATAAGGCACAAGTTAATCTGTTTTATTCTAGTGCCTAACCAAACACTACAGTTTAAAGTGGTTCTCCACTTAGTTTAAACAGCTTTTACTGCTACTTACTTGGTAAAATTGGCTTGAACAGCACAAGCCGATTTTGACATTAGGTAGTTTCATTCAGTAGGTTTCTAATTTGTGATCAGCACAACACAATATTATTAAATCAAACATCTGTAAATACGTAGTCAAAAGTCCCATTCTGTGATTGTACAAGTCTTGGAGCAGAAAGAGTAGAAAATGTATAGCATTAATTACGAGTCATAGTATGTGAAGGTTTTACACCAAAAAAAAAAAAAAAAAAAAAAAATCATTTGCAATGGTTCAATCTTACCCTCTGAGCTACATCTCCTTTAACGAGGCAAAATCACAGCATACAAGCAAATTAATATCTAAATTAAAACAGCAGCTGTGCACTTGGGTAGTAATTGTATTCAAGAAACCTCAGAAGCTGTCTGTTAATACTTAGAGAGGGGTGTATTTTGGTTGGATTCCCACTGTACTTGGAGCTGATGCCAAAACACATTACAGCACAGCTGAAAACAGGTATTGTAAGAGCAAGACAGTCAGCATTTTGCCTCGGGAGTCTGGGCTGTCGCTTCCTGTTAATGAACAAAACCTCTGTTAGCTGAACTGCTTCATTCCCAGAGCCACCTCTGCTGTTTGGCAACATGTAGTGCTCTCACCCCATCCCCACTCAACAGAGGACAACACTTTCTACCACTGTAAATTTAATCTGAATCCACACACACACACACACAAACAAGCAAACAAAAACCAAAAGAAAAACAACAATCAAACAAACAAACACAAAAAACCACCGAGAACACAAACCACTATTACATTAATCTTTGTCGATATGTTGAAGTTAGACTGCTCTGCACGACCACCCAGGCTGCCCAGGACCACATCCAGGTGACTTTTTTAGGATCTCTAAGAAGGGAGACTCCACAGCCTCTCTGGGAAAGCTATGCCAGTGCTCAGTCACCCCCAAAGACTTGTTCCCCTCCAGGACCCTCCTTCCCTTGTTGGACTGTCTATGCTCTGTCCAGGTACGCAGAAACCCAGATTTGGAAGGTAACTGGGTACTGCTATTGCACCCACTGCAGAGATAAGTTACCAACCTGTTTCTCCACCAGTCTACTACTCCTAGGTGAAAAAATTCTAAGGATATACTCAATATATGTACAGATAAACTTGGATGGGGAAGGAGAGAGCTAGCAGCAGGAGCAGAGAACAAGTTGCTGTACGTGACAGTTCATTTCTGGATAGCTAAGGAGATTAATGCCTTCACCTGCTGCTCGTACATTACTGTCCCCAGCCACACAAAGATGAAATGCTGTCATGTACAGTGACTTGCTCTTCATTGCTCAAGCAGAGAGAGATCATGCAGCCACTGCTCTGCTGAACCCTAAGCCCTGGCACACAATGTTTAATTAAGAAAAGCATGAATAGGAAACACACTTCATCTTTAAACAGTGTACTGTAAATGCTCTATCTCCAACAACTTGATGAAAAGTGTAAAAAATGACGCAGCCATAAACTATCTTAGCATGGTTTGCAGCAGTCAGCTATGAAAAGAGTCTTCTCTATCTTTGTTAAATAAATAACATCAGAGATTATTGTCCAAATCTTTCTTCATATTTGTTCCACTTTCCCTGGTTGTTATTACTGCACTTATCATCTGTCATTTCTAATATCTTTTTAGAAATCTGAAAATAACTTTTCCCCAGACACTTCTTTTGAAATTTGTATTTGTAGCATAAATTAAGTACAAGAAAAAAAAAATGCTAGTCACAAAACCAACACATCAGACAGTTTCTGCAAGTGCACAGTAATCCTGTGCCAGAAAACGTGTCCATCTCCTCATCTGTGGTCTGACCAAGAATAGAGAACTCAAGACAGCTCCTGACCACCACACCAGTCCTTGTTTGTGAACAGCAGGTCTAGTGGGGGCCTCCCCGGTAGGCTCACTAACCAGCTGCATCAGGATGCTCTCCAGAAACCTCCTAGACTGCTGTATTGTATTTCCAGGATATGTCTGGGAAGTTGAAGTCCCCCATGAGAAGAAGTGCTGGCAATCGGGTAACTTCTGCCAGCTGCCTGTAGAACTGGCTGCAAAATGGCGGCGACGCCCGATTTAAACATCCCGCCACCGCTGGCTCTGCCTATGCCTCCTCACCTCCCTCACAGGGCTGCCGGGCCTGGCGGCTCCCTCGGCTGCCTCGAGTGGCTTCGATAAAAGAGCCCTGCCTGGCCCGATCCCCCGCTCCGCTGCACAACGCATCTGCCCCAGAACTGATCACCTCAGCGAGATAACCAAAAAATAAACCAGTGCTGCCATCTTCTCCTCTTCCAAACAGGTCCTTTCCAGCGGGCTCCACTCTACAAGTCTGAGTACACCACAGCCTGCAATTCCAGACTTAAAATTCAAAACCAATTCAAAACCAATTCAAACCTGACGTCTAGATCCTCATATGTGTACTCTGACCTCTTCCACCATGTAACTGAAGCAGGGTGCCCGTGATCATGGTTTGTACATCGCCATGACTCGGGAGGGGTTCCAGCTGTTTCTGCAGGCAGCACAGCTCACATTCTGGCTGTCAGTTTGGATACTTGGGGGGATCTAAATATATCTGGGGAGTACATATAAATTTATCTCTGTATGGATAAAAAGATTCCATTCTGTAGAAAGAGTACCTGAAAGTTTCCTTCTGCAAAACAAAAACTTAAAAAAGAAGGGTCATGCTTGAGTTTGCATTATTAGTCTTGCAGCTGCTTTCACTAATGTTGTCTGAAAACTATTGCCTCCACCAAGAGAAGCATTGATCCCATTATCTGGTACAATTTTCTCATATTACTTATTACTGGCCTTATCACCCATCAGCTGTATCATCCACTGATTTCTTTTGTTCCCCTGCTTCAGATTCTTTATCTTATTTCTGGGATGACCCAGTTTTCCACTGCTTATATTTATCTGTTATTCTTATACACTCCTTAAATGCCCGTTTATGAAACTGTTTATGTACACTAGCAGCCTTACTGAGAGGGTGCAGAAGGCAAAGCATTGCAATTCAGGAACATCCATATGGATTTTGATAGGCTGTGATCTGGGAAAATAAAATCATTTTAATCCACTGGGGATGTTAGTATTTCTATGAACATGAAGCTGCAGCATCTTCTGTTTCCTCTAGATGGATAACGCATCTGGGACAAAACATCATGGGACATTAGAAGACATGTGGGCCAAGGCATTTTATGCTCTCTGGGCCACTTCATTTATCTTCTTCTTTGCCTTTAAACTCAAAGGACTGTAAGAGGGTAAACATAATCTGAAAGAACTATCAGATAGGTAACAGCTCTTCAGCCAAATCTGTCTGTCTGAACTCGACCCTTGTTTGGGAAAAACACATCGTTGTAATTATGTATTATATAGACATCTTCCCTGCATTCACTCTCCTGACCACAATTCTCCTGAGGAGCAATGACCCAACTGAGGAAAAAAAAAAAAAGAAAAAAAAAAGAGAGAATGCATATGAAAGCCGAAGAAAATTAGCATGCAATAAGCCATTTCTTCCTGACAATTTTCTCATCTCCTTTTATTAACAGATTTGTTTTTGAAGCAATTATACACGTGCAATCCATTTGTGGATCTCTTTGCTTGCCTCCTGACACAGCCATTATTAGGGCTGTCACAGACGATCAGCTGACAGCTAGAGAAAGGCAGTCCTGCAGTGTCCTGGTGCTGCCAGTCAATACCAGTGGAATAACAGCACAGCCTGTGAGCTGCCTATTATTTTTCTTTCAGTGGCTGTGTGGAGAACAGTTCTCGCTTCATTTTGACTGAGGCAGGGGAGATGGAAGACGGTCTTCATGTGATCCCCAAGTCACGTGCTGGCAGCAGCCGCTACTATTTTCCATATCCCTACCACCCGGCGCACACCGTGATTTGCAGTAAGCTCTAAGCAATCCCCATTAAAACCACAGCCAGTACCTGGTGCGTTTCTGAAATGATTCGGGAAGATGCCAGTGAACGTATGGCACCACTGGTCCCGTCACTCCAGAACGACCAGAGTATGCCCCGAGGTTTTCTGAGCTAAGTGCAGCCCAGCTGCCTGGATGAATTTCCCCCCGGTGGAAAGGGAAAATTGGCAAAGCTGTCCATTAATGTGAAGAACCGGTGAGAGCGGGGCCGGGAGTGCCAGCGCTATTTTTCAATCATACATCATTATGGAACGGTTGATTATCATTGCTGTAAAGCATACTGTGTGCTGACTGTATCAATTTTGCCAGGAAATGGGGAAGCGCGTTACATTACAGCTACCGGCAGCTGTGTCCCACATTGCAATGACATCTCAATTCTCCCGGCAAGGCTGTGCCAGTCAGGTGGGACAAAGACTTCGCATCTGCTGCGCCCTCCTCAGCTGCCCTCCTTCAGCTTTCACCCAGCCGGCTCAAAGACAGCATAAAGCATGCTCCTGCCAGGCAGGGAAAGGAAGACTTAACCTCTCGCACGGGAAGTGAATCCTGCCCAACGCAGCACACACACGGGGGTTCTGAGGGAAAGGGAGCTGAGCTCCATGACAGACGCATGCATGGGTCGTAGGAGGTCAAGCCCAGCTCTGCCACAGACAACTTGAGTAACCACAGGCAAGCCGTTTGGTCTGCGTGATCACTGCAGTAATCTTTATTTCTTCCACCCGCATTTTACCACTTAATATTTTAAAAGTCTTACAGGGACAAAGATGGCCTTTCACTGCATTCACGCTCCATCTCGAACAGAGAGAGCTTAGCCTTGAAGTTAAAGCCATGGCTATACACAAATGATAGCCTCCCAAAATTACAGAATTTAGGCATAGATGCAATAAAGCAGCTATGTTTCTAGCGGGAAGAGACTTGACCTTCTGCTGATAATGAGCTTACAGCTTCGATCAAAGAAGCCGTTCTCTCTGAGACAATGCAAATAAACTGATTAATATATGAGTTTATTTTAAAATGAGTCCTTCAAGAAATTTGGCCTGTGGGTGTCAGACCATTTCCTTCTCATTATGGAATAAGATGGATGCATTATGTTTCCCTTTGAGTTAAATCTGGGTGCACATCTCCATTTGAATTGTATTTGCAGGTGCTGTGTCACTTTAATCTTTACGGTCTGAGTAATAGAAGCAATGAGTAAGTGACAGGTTTGTCTTCAGTACACTGTGTGCCAGCCCACCTGGGACCCTGGATACTTTTCTTCCATCACTAGACCTGAATCAAATCCTCAGTGCCTTTCCTTTGCTACTATTCGTACCAACAGCATGACAGTGAAATGCAGACTGAGGTATGTCTGGATACTCTACAGTCAGAAATAGCCACAGGGACTTACTGAAATAGCATGCAGAAACTGGTTCTGGGGTTCTGGAGGGGGTAGATCCTTTTAGTGGATCCTTCCAATGGTTCTTTTAATTATTTTTTTCTTTTCTTTTCTTTTTTTTTTTTCTTTTCCCCAGCACGAGCACATGCTTGTATCATAAAGAATTTATTCTAGAATTGTCATCTTTCCAAATGTCCATGATTTCCTATTGCTATGTAAGGGACAACGGTCATAATTTAGTTGGCTAGTTTGAGAACATTTATCTCCCATTATTTGCAAAGGAACTGAAAATACAGTTAGTTCCTGGAAAAAGTATACTTTTTTTTTTTTTTTTTTTTTTTTTTTTTTTTTTTCTGGAAATAATGTAGGAATTGGACATGTAGAAAAAGGGAACCATGGCACAGCTCTGCCACTAGTTTCTTGATGTCAAGAGAAGGTGGCAACAGCCTCAAAAAAATAAGAGCAGGCATGTACGGGATGTTAGCAGGAGAAGGGGATACTGTAGAGAGCATCAATGCACATGAGAACATATATAGCCAAGGGAAGACTAGCAGCATGGGAAATCAACAAAAACACACAGCCACAGAAGGGAAAAACACTACAAGAACTGCCTTTGAGATCAGCTTAATCTAATCCAGGACCAGAAAGGTGAAATGCCTTGCTCTTAATAACAGGGTTGTTAACTGGGGGTGGTAAAAGTTAAGCTTGTGTGGATAGTGAGCACTCACCTACATTAACAAGCTTGGATTTGTGAACTGAAGTCTAAATATCCTGCATTTATAACCCTTGACAGGGGATAATTGTACTGTGTTTCAATCCAAATTACAGACACCTACCCTGTGCCATTGCTCCATTTTTACACAGTCTTTTTTTCCCTACTAGTGTTATCCCATGAAAAATAATCTCAGTCCCATTCCAAAATATAGTTGCACAACATAAAGCATCTTTACTGACTTGCTCTGGTGTTCTCAAATAGCTTGGCTCCTATTACTCCAGCAGAAATGTGCTTTTGTGCAGAATCAGATGAATCTCTCCCCAGCACTTGGCTACCGTGTGACACTGCCTTGTACCAACTGATGAGCTATTCCCATATCTCAGACTAATACGTCCTTCAGTCAGCGGAGACTGAGGGATTTGGGCTAACACACTGACTGTGTGTGCAGATAGGAGAATTTACCACTGTACATTTACTTATTCATTTATGCATGCATGCAAACAATTAGTCTTCTTTGAAGCAAGCAGCCTATGCGTCCTTTGGCCTGTGCAATACCTTATCCAGACCTGGTACAACTGGTCATGCTCTCCAGTAAAACTGTCTCTTAAATAGTAATTAATAATAGTAGTCTTTCCAATTCTGTTGTTGAAGAAGCCTGGGCTAAGAGAGAAATAAATGCCAATTTGTCTCTGTGCCCTAGGTGATTACACAGCAGCTGGACACTGCTTGCAAAGAAAATGATGACTGTGAGGTTGTATGAACCCTGGAAGCCAAAACGCCTTTCTTGCCCTCTGCTTGTGGCATGGGCACAAGCAGAGCACCGCATTAGGTCTGCCTGAGCTGCCTCTGAACCAGGCTGCCATTGCAATGCTGCCTGGCTAAGCGACATGAGTAATTCTCTGCCTAGTTATTCATAAAGTCACGGCTGACCAAGAGCAAAGCTTTTTCTCACAGGCAGTGCATATCTCTGTGGTATAGTCTTTGTGTAACAGCAGAGGATGAGACTGAATACGTAATAAAGTTGTGCTCTCTGGCAATAGAACTGTGGAATGGATCTGGCATAAGAAAAATTTATCCTAACAATTTCCTTTGCTGGGCGAATCCGTAGTCTATCAAGAATAAAATCAAGACTTCAACAATCCATCCATGCTTTAAATTTTTCCATCAAACGACAGCTCTGAAAGTACATGATATAACACAAGTGCTAAGCTACTTTTCTCATCAAAGAAACAAGTATATGAAAACATGGGTCTTCAAAGCCAATAAAAAAAGACTGCTTGCTGTGCTACCATATTAAATTACCTGATTTTTTCCTCCTGCCATTCCAAAAGTGTTTTATTTTTTTTGTTTTGTTTTGTTATTTAAATTTATCTTATCGTGAAAAGTTAGATTTTCTCAAGATTTTAAGAAATGCAATACTAGCCTTTAAAAGCAACACCTTAAACTGGTATTGCCCTCACAGTCCCCTGCATCTTTTAATTTGGTAGGTCAGCAATGCAATTCCATGTAGTGACTTTACCCACTATATATTATCCATATGTTCAGGTCAAGCTAGCTTACTTCAGCCTTCAAAATGCAATATTGAATACAATACCGTACAAAAGCCTATAGCCTTGGACAACATGTGGAAGAGACTTGTTTCTAAAACCTTGCTATCCTGCCCTGTTTTTACTTAGCTTCTCTTGCTGTTATTTAGATGCAGTGAAGCATTGGTTTGGAGTCAGGATGAACAAAGGGCCCTTGGCACAACTGCATCTCAGACATATTAAAAATGCTTCTTCATTCCTCAGTCTGCCAATAGTTGAGTTCCTCACCTGTCCCACATCAATACTATGATATAGATTGTGCAAACTTAGGTATTGACTGCGTAAGACATATTTTGCTACAAAAGAGAAGAGCTTTAGAAGGACTGTGTTGAAAATAAGGAGTTAAAAACAAACAGATGACAAACACCACACACCCAAGCCTCCCAAGCTATCAACATTTCCTATATAGATTAATAAAATCTGTTGAATTCCTGTCTTTTACATCTCAGAGACTACAAGTGACCTGGAGTCCTGGTGTCAAAAGTTAATCCAATACGAAGAATAAACAGGAGTAAGCAAAGGCTGGAGGTATTCATCGATTCTCAGGGCTGCTTATTTTTACACGTTTATGAAACCACTCTAGATATTGGTCTTTCTCTCCTTAGAAAATTGTTACACACACTTTGGCTGATTTTTTTTTTTTTTTTTTTAAATCAAAACTGAGATAGATGTGTTTTGAGGTAGCTGATTATGTTCCATCATGCCCTCCTTAGCTAGTTGTTTCCTTACCAACACCTCTGCATGCACCCTCTCGTGGTTAGACACCAGCGACCCCAGTCAATAGAGAGACTCTCTTCGGCGTCTGCAGGATGTTGATCTGACACTAGCAACACGGTATTCATTTCACGTAGGAAAACAGCCTCAGTTAATGCTTTAGGTTACAACATCAACTCAGCGCCGTGCTATTCCAAGACTAAGGAGAGAAAGGCCAGGTCCTCAGCAGCTCCAAATGACATGTCAGTTACTGTTGGGAGAGCAAAACTTTTCCATGTCAGCTGAAGGCCTCATCCCCAGCTGAGTGCAAGTGAAACTCGTGTAACCTTGCCACAGTAACTGAGGCAAGAAATGACAAGTTTTTAGGGTGAGAATGGTATTCGAGAAGGAGCTGTGACAGGAAATCATTCCACAGCAAAATGTCTGCTTAGTTCCACATCTTAAGACATAAAAGACAAAATGTAAACACTGCGGAAAACATGCCTACCTTTGCACACACAGACACAAATATTTGTACATTTGCTGCCAACTTGTTTAGATGCCTTTTTTGATGATGCATCTCCTGTCAACAGGGATATAATTAAACTGCTTCCTATCTATTGAGTAGTCAGTATGCTACCTGCTACAGCTATTTCCTAAAGCCTGTAGCAGTCCAAACCCATAATCACATAAAACTTTTGCCAGCGATGCCTGTTGTTTAATGCTAATTTCTTTGTGCTTACTAAGAGAAATTGCTATTGACTGCTTTCATTAGGAAACTATTGACCCTTATCCACTGGAGCATCCTGGAGAAGAAATTCACTAAATGCACCCATATTTCATTTTCTGAACATCAAGGTAGAAGAGTCATGCTGAAGGATATGGTTTATTTAATCCAAAATTAAAATTTTATAGGCTACATTACCTAAAGTAAATTGCTTAATACATTCACATGAACAGCTGCTTTCTAAGTGTTTGGCTTACATGTTTTCAAGGCCTAAATTAAGCTAAACAATAGAACACTATTGCTAACACAGTAGACTTCCAGAAGATGAGGTATGGTATACCTGCATTTAAGAATAAGAATTTAGATTCAGTGAAGCAGTGATTTTCAATGCATTCCTCTAATGCAGAATGACTATCACAACCTTCCCAATTTATTTCTCCTTTAGTAACAGCTACCTCACTATACATTTTACATAGTCATGAACAATATAGTCAAGAGAAGTGTAACAAATTCGTTGTATTCATATTTGCCACTCATTTTGAGTTATATCAAAAAGCACTAAAGTACAGAGCAGTGTGCCCCAACAATTTTGGACCTTGTACCCAGGGTTGATTCAGTTACTCTCTTGTCCCAGACAAACACATCTCTGCTGTGCAGAACAATTTTGGCAATTACAGAATTTATGTTGTAGTTCAGGCTCCATCTTAGCTAATGTAGAGCAGCACTTCAGAAAGTTGGGACCTAGCAACATTACTATAAAAACCACCAGGTTCCTGCATCCCTGCCATCTATCTCCTGTACAGCTCTGCAAACTCCTTTCGAGACGTGCTGAAAGATGCAACATCAAATTGAGTAATAAATGCCAATGGCACATGACATTTGCTAACACCTCATAACTGAAACTGAACCTTAACTATGTAATAACTTTCAGAGCCATGTAACAAATTTATTTGTCGTAAGTCTGAGTGTTTGCCTGAGTCCTCCTCCCTGATTTATCTCCTTGATCACAAGCGTGAGGAGTAGAAAAGAATGCTCACTTTGTGCCAATGATCCACTTCCGTCAGCTACTCTTCTACATTAATTTATTCCACTTTTAAATAAACGTATAAATGAAGAGCAGCAGGAGAACACCGTGTGTGGAGTAGGAAGAATGACGTAAAATCTAAGAAGCACACGATAGTTTATCACACCTTTGACAAACTTCTTTCCAGTCTGTCTCCTACCAAATCCATCCCTTTAAGAGTTCTGGCATAAAAATATATATATATATTTATATGAAGAGTTACAAATAGTCACCATTGTTTTTCATTAATTCATTTCAAAATGTGAAATCATTTTATCAAATTTACACCAGTCTGTAATCCAAAATGGTCTGTCTTCACACTGCACTGGTGTAAGAACACGTATAGAAAACCACGTACAGCCAAGCTATATTATGCCAGAGTTGTGACAGGGATTTTTATGCGATCAGCAGAGGCATATACCAGAAAACCAGCACAATTTACTATAAGCTTGATTATATACCTTACCCACAAATTAATCTCATTGAGATTTACTTCAGCATTACAAACTTCGATACATGTGTCTGTGTGGCTCTATTATTGATATAATTATAGTTTATAAGTTCTGTTCTGGTAGTGTTCAAATACGACAATTAGAACGGAGCCCAAACATGCTGTGCAAACACCTATTAAATCTTTCTGCAGTGGCAAGCGTAGGGTCTAGCAAAACAAAGGAAGAAGATGGGAGAAAACAAGAACAAAGCAGTGAAAGAAGCAAAACCACTTTTGATTGCTGCCTCTTCTTCCTTCCAAATTGTCTTGCCATTTCCTTCACTGTGAAATCTTTGAAAGTTTCATACATTTCTTATAATAAAATAAACCACTGGCTTTTACTGTTGCATAATTATTTTTGACTCTTTCTTGTCACTGCCATTACTTAAAGACACAAAGCCTTCCGGGTTTATTAAAACGGATGCTAGTGATCTCTGTACCCGTTCAGCTTCATAATGACGTTTATTAATCACATCTTTCTTCCCAGCACATATTATATAAATGCATTTAGCTCTGCCTCCTCCCTCCTGATGTCAACAAAGAATCCCTCCCTTCCAGCTTTGGACCTGCACCCAAATTTCCCTGACCCCAGCATTCTGTGCCAGTATGCTTGTCATGTTATTAACGTGCTTGTCATGTTATTAACGTGGCAGGTGATGCCTCCAGCATATCCCCAAGGAAATGGGCCCTTGCTGCTGTGTTTATGCATCCCCATGGGCACACCTGGTGCCTCCGCACAGCTCGAGCATGGCAGCAATACAAATAAGCAGGCTAGCTTACTAATTTCTTTCCCAAAACTCAAAGGGATAAAAATAGATGAAGTTCAAATTTCTACCCACCAGGCAGCAGCCTGAGAAGTGCTGACCATGATGGCTGGGCTGTGGGACTGGGTCGCACTTTCCGAAAGGAGAGAGCCAAATATAGGGCACAGCCATTTATTAAGCTGGTTCCATTTAGTTATTAAGCTGCCTCCTTTCACTGGCGTGCTTCCCTTGAAAAATGGTGATAGCAACATCACACCCACCAGCCTAACCTGACAGTCATGCAGGGAGGCTTAAACCATTAATGTTTAGATATTTCTTTGAGACCCTTCTGTGAAAACCGCCGTAGGAATCCCCTGTGCTATTAGTGGTAATCAGAAGAATGATTACTAGTGTGCTACTTCCAGTATTGATTTGCACAAAAACTTTATAGATTTCAATAGAGTGCCCAGAAGGGGTCCATCTGTTGCATAACTTCTGATAAGGGATTTGTGAGCTCCTGGCAACCGCTTTAGAAAAAAACTTTGCAGCGAACACTGTGTGCACCATTTCGTAAGAGAAGCCACCAAGAAAAGGCTTCATTTGAACTTTATCAAATGTCTTTAGAGGGGGAAAAAAAAGCTGTACACTGTAAAGGGAATAATCTGTATCTGCCTTCATCCATTTCCAAGGCTTATCAAGAAGTTACATTTGCTTACACCAAGGCTTTGGCATTCTTCTGCAAAACAAACAAACAACAACAAAACAAAACAACCACCATCACTGGACATAACAACCTTACAAGGGCAAAATAGACAAAGCAGCAGCAGATGTTCCTGTGCCGCTCTGCAGGAACACCCACCAGCTTGCTTCCCCTCCCAGAGATCTGTAGAAGAAGTTGGGGCTCCGATGTCCCCTTGCACAGGCAGCTCTGGGGCCTTTTGTGCTACCTAGTGGTACTAGCACGGATGCAACTTGCGTGGCTACATCTTCATCTAATGCTATTCACTGCATGTACTTGGTGTCTGCCTCTATTATGCCATTACCAGTGGTGGAGGAAGAAAAGTGTAAGCCAGAGGAATAACAAATAGGTTTTTCTTGAAATAATGTTTCTCAGCCTTGGACTGATAATGGACCACAGTCAAATATATTCTTGTCATCGCTGGCACAAAGAGCTGTCTACCTTTGTAACATTTGTTTTACTAATTGAGCAATCAATTATTAACACAGACAATTTTCATAGTTGTAAACAGCGCTTTGCAGGGGAACCTGTTTGGTTTGACAGAACCTCTGGGTCCAATTTACTGTCCCTCAAGCCACAGAATAGCCTCTGCCTTCCATTAATGCTACTCTCTTGTTCTGTTCTAGCTCCTTGGACTTTGCCTCTGCCCCTAAATGCCACTTGGCATGGCAAGTATATTCATATATCTTCCCATCTGCAGAGTCAGAATAAAATGCAAGTCCTCTCCTCAGCAGCACACTGGCAGTGTAAGTTAAAATGCAAGTCAAGCGCTCCTTGTGCTGTGTTTTGTTACTACCGCAAAGCAAAGTTCATTTGGTCAGAATAAAATGCCTTGTATCTCACTATTTCACCCCAAAATTCACATTTCCCAGCAGGTGCAAGCCACAGACTGCAGAGAACTCAACCAACAGATGAGAATCTTCCACCCCTCAGCCTCAGAGCTTCAGGACCTTGATCTACTGCCTGAGCCCACAGCTTGAGCTGATGGCCATCACTGCAGCCAGCAGAAAACCTGGCTGCCTTCCCCCCTCTGCCTCCCCAGCCCCTGTTTGGTAGGAGCAGACTGCACACTGGCCTCAAGCTTTGGTTGCTCAACTGCAGCCCAAGGTCAGCCCGAGGGAGGACCCGTGCACAACCCCGCATCAAAGCTGAGCCCGCAGGCTGTGCCTCTGCAAGCAGGCATTAGCCCACGCAGGTCATGATCTTCAAAGGAAGATTTCTTCTGTTATCGGGACGGTCTTTCTGAAAGACAATGCCCATTTTTTCAGTATTCTTACTGCAATTTCAGTTTCACTCAGGCCCTGCACGAGGATGGTATGTAAATGATCTGAGATACTTAACTTGGATCGAAGTCACACGTATCTGGTGCCGCTGCCCAGCTTTGGTGAGGCAAACAACTGAGCTGGAAAAAGCCCGAGCTTCCCATACATGCAGGTTTGGATGGGTTATTGCAGCAGGATCACCGAATGCAAATTGCACATCCTAAAATCCATGCTAATCCTACCTTCCTGCTAACCAAATAAAGACATAAGCAAAAGACCTAACAGGAGGCCATTTCATTAGCTTTGAGTTAAGGCAAGACATTTTCAGTCCTTCTCAGGTTCCTCTTTGCAGCTGGTTGGAGATTCCTTGAAAGTCCCTACACATACTGAACCCTGTAGGGAAAACATGATTTGATAGTTTCTCCCATCTATGCATGCACACAAGCACATGTTTCCTAAGAGAAATTTAAGAAATAAATCCTGAGCGTGGTTCCAGAGGAAGAAGAAGAGAAAGAAGAAAAAGCTTACTGAATGCTGGTTTGTTTGAGGATTCAAGCTGAAAAAAAAAAAAAAAAAAAAAAAAAAAAAAAAAAAAAAAGAGAAACATTCCTCCACATACAGCTGCTGTCCCCTGATGGTTTGGCATCCTGGCCAGACTTTCCACCAGAACTGCTAAGGCCATGGATATGAAGAACATGAGACCTGGGCTGAGTCTGATGTGTTTGCATACGTTTTGCTTGGCAGTCTGTGCCAACCTTCAGCTTTGTGAGTCCTGTTCCCAAACTTCAGAGCAGCATCCCAGCTTTGTTCAAAAATGACACTTAGGTGAGCAAGAGGAAAAATGTAGGAAGGTGCTGATGTGCAGGAAAAATATCAGGGTTAAGGGCCTCATCCAGCAAGATAATGCATTAAAGTGCAGAACATCAGTCCCATGAAGAAGCATTTTGTCTTCAAGTTAGGCAGGGCTCTAAGAGACTGGAAGCCATTAATCCTTGCTCTCAGCATCTGCACGCTGATGCCAGGTGAGCTCCTAAAGCACCCAAACACCGCCTCCCATGCAGTCACTTTCTGACCTAGGCAAGCGAGCCTGGCTCCTCACCAGTGCAATCCAAGTAACAGATGGTTGGAAACGCAGGCTTTGCGAAATTTGCAACAAGTCCCCAAGCCATTTTACCTGCTCTACAAATTCATACACAATATTTTTGCCTCAAAGTAAACCCTCAATTATTTTTTTTCCCCTGGCATTGGTATATACACTGCTGTAAACTGAGAGTAAGAAAAATTGAATAAGCTGGGTTTTCTACATTTTCATTAAAAGATTTATTGCCAAAACAGGTAAGTTAGGGTATTATAGAAAAGTATATATGTTGTATTTTTTTATTATTATTATTTAAAAGAGAGAAAAGTAGTTGCCTAGAGAGCAGGGGAATTGAATTTTAACCAATTTTACAACCAAAGCAGCAAAAGGCAATTACGAAATTTCTGTTTCACTTTTCCCAGCCCAGCTCCGTACAGAGGAAGGCGAGTATTCCCTGTGCTTAAGCAGCTATCGGTAACATGATTAGCAACGTTCCTGCCTCTTTTTTTTCTTTTTTCTTTTTCTTTTCCTTTTGATACATGCTTCGGGCATGATTGAGTGTTCCAGAGACTTAAATGATTAAGGAGACAAAAAGACAGACAGAGTGACAAGCAGGAAAAAAAGATAAAAAATGGATTACTCTCTAAGAAACTGAAGACTCCTCTAGAGACCCTCAGCCTTCAAGTTCATTTAAACGTTAACGAACTTTACATTTCAAATCATATCTAGGAGGACAAGTGATAGGATTACACTGCTAAATCTATAAGCATTGATTTTGTCTCAGTCACAGATGCACACTGTGCAGTATTGGAAAATCTGCTGGGAAGATAAGGTTATGACACACAGCAGACAGCATGCAGCAGTGGTACAGATAAACCTTTCTGCCTCACGCCCCAGAACACCCAACCAAAACGCAAGTGTCACATTGTCTGAAAACATAAATGCGTCTAGAAGCACGTGCAGACCTTCCCTGATGTTGGCTTTTCATTTAGAGGTTGCTGCAGAGCCCGCATGAATCTCTTGCCAGAACACACATTTTGATCGATGGCTTTTAAAAATCCCCATGCAGCTCTACCTTTTTAAAGCACCATATTGTTTTGCATGCAGCAAGAGATGCACGTTGTGTATCTCAAGAAACTCTTGCTATGTTCTCAGCTCAAGCAATCGCATGAGTCACTAGAGTACAATTTATTTTTAAAGCAGTATGTTCATATCCTTCTGTGAAAACCACTATCTAGTTTCTTAAATGATGGAGAAATGAACTCACAGACCAGCTCAAGAGGTGCTGGAACTATTTCTTCTTCCATCCCTACCCCTAGACAGCAGCAAAGTATGTCAAAGAAGGGAAATAGACAATGGTGAATCACTTCTATTTAACTTTCTTCCTTAAGGTTTTTATCATTTGCTTCTTCAGCACAACCAACAGTTGCCATAGACTGTGCAGTTAAGGGAGCAAAGCAGGGAAGACGCCATCCAGAAGATTCAGGGCTGCATGTTTGGATCTCTTGCTGAAAACCTCCAAAGGTGTCTGCTATCTGACCCTAATTTAAACAAGTTCTGTTTTATTTGAGCTACAAAGTCAAAGGCAGTGAGATGTACCTCGCACTCATCCATTTGGAACTCTTGGCCCATAAAGTGCTGCACTTCAACTGTACTAAAAAGGTCTACTAGTAGGTATTTTGATGTAGTTGACCTCCTGTTTTTTTTTTTTTTTCTTTCATAAAGGAGCTATATGTGATATGGTCACATACCACTATGCTACATAAAGTCACTGTAATGGAGAACTGGGTTATGGAATGAAAATTCTCCCTAATGCCTTTGATTTGGGTCCTGTAAGTACATGTTATTGACACAAGCAGAACTTAAAATGCTCATACAGTGTACCACCTATCATGGATCTCTGGTATGCTGCACAACTGTGACTTACCCAGCCCTGTTGAGAAGAGTTTGATGCAATTTAATCATTGAACTTACTTTTCTGTCTTCTACTGCTCTGATTAGCATGGCTGCTACAATACAGATACAAAGCAAAATTAAGAAAATTAACTTCTTATAAAAAATACTGGGACTTATCACAAAGAGCCTGAGCCCAAATGTCCTGGTGTGAACCTGGAGGTCTGTCCCTTCTGATTTCCAGCTCCTGGCCCATCTGTACATTTCTTGGCCCCTGACCTTGAACAAAGTGTTATTGAGAGGACAGATGAAAAGTCCTGGAGCAGCAACCTCCACATCTTGATGCTAGGAGCAACCCAGCCTCCAAATTTATTGTCTCCTGAGTTCAAAAGCCCCAGAGCAGCCTCAACATTGGTTAAGCAAAGTTAGAGCTGCCTTGACCCCACAAAAGCCCACAGCTGACCTGTGGTCTCAGGTCTGTACTGTGACCCAAACACAATCTCCAGATCTTGCTTAAGGCCCACTCGTAGAAAGGACAGAAACAAACCCAATGAAGCAGAAACCTATGTATATCTTCAAAAATGGGCCATCTCTGCAAAGGAAGCAGGTGCATGTGTTAACATGCAGGCATATTTTAGGGACTGTGGGGGAAGATATGAAGTAGTACAGTTTTTAGGGCTTACGCTTTTTAATCTAAATTTAGAGGGAAGGGTTATTTCTAATGTCTTTATATACTTTGAACTGACATTTTAAGAACTGAAATCAGGGATCTCACCATGGGGTCTGATGGACATATACCACATGTGATGTGACCACATATGATTGCTGGTAATCTAGAGTTTGCACATTAAAACCTGAACTCTGAGCAATACTGGGCCAAGCATCATGATGGCAAAGTATTCAATCTCTGAGATGTATGGGTTGTTCCAAATTTTACTTTGAAGGAGCACTGATAATTTATATTGAACTTTTGATATCCTGAGAAATAGATATACATCCCTCTATATATATGCCCACTTGAAAACTGGAAGAAATTAAGATTGAATTTTATGACATGCACTTATTCTTCACACAGACAATGACTCAGATTTGGGCTAAGAACTGAAGTAAAAACACTTCGCATACTTGAACCTGGCCACCTTCCTCTAGCTCACAGCTCTAGCTGCAGTGGTCCGAGAGAGACACAGCTGAGCAACAGCCGTGTTAAAGCATATGCTACATAACAACACCCACAAGAAAAGCTAGATGGCCAAAGAAGGTACAGTATTCTCTAAAGTTACTGGGTCTGAGGTCAGTGTTTCAGAAATACTAGTGATATGCAATTGCATAATGAAGTATTTGAAAAATAACTATGCACAGGCATAATGAGACAAATTCTCCTCTCAATGTACATGGGTATAAATCCAAAACAGGCCTATTAATTAGCAAGTTACCTTTTTTTAATTATTTTTTAACAAATAATCTAAAAGAAATGTGCATGGGAACAAAAATACAGGATTAGACAGGAAAGTAAGCACCTGCCTACCTGCCTTAAAGAGAAGATGCAAATGTCTGCAAAAAGTTGCAGATGAACACTGGGGAGATTAACCAATCTCTGACCGCTGTAAGCTCCTAAACTACCACTTTTCAAACTACACATAATCATTGCTTTTGAAGAAATACTTTAAAATTCCCAATCTGTTCCGAAACTAAAAAACAAAACAAAACAAAACCACACAGTATTACAGTCACAGAGTAATACATTTAAGATATAGGGGAAAGCTATGTAACTCGGGGGGGGGGGGGGAGAAGTAAAATAATTCAGAGAATTTTATTGCATTGAAACTGCTTTTCCCCCCTTTTCAGATAATACTGTTTGAATTTTTCTTTGCTCATAGGATTTTTTGAGTAGTTTTAGAAGATAAGTGCTTCTGTACTGAGCAGAGATCATGTGCTTTATGAAAAAGAAATAGCTATATTGAGACTGGATAATCCCAATCCCCATCACTTGTAAAATCATAGTTCTACTTTGTGTTTTAAATCCCTCAGGAAGTTCAGATTAATGCCCCAGCAGTACACGCGTAACGATGTTGACTCTGCTTACAGGTCACAATTTAAGCTACTTGAATACTCCAACATCTGGACAATCCAAGCACCGACTAACCAGGTCAGTCTATGTACATGCATTCGTTGTCTCATCGCTCTTTCTTTTCTTGAATATTGGCAAAGATTCCCTTAGCATGGCTGCACAGACCCTGCATGGTTTTCCCAATATCCTGCTGCCTTGCATCAATGAGTGTGATGGGACCACATTTTCCCTATTTCTTCAGCCATTTTTTTTTTCCTTATTAAAAAAAAGCCTACTTCTGCTACATACAGGATAACCAGCCAAACACAGGGCTTCCTTGAATAAACGTGCCAAGCAAACTCTGTCCCTGAGGCAGAGGGGCTTGACAGAGGCCCTTTTGGCCATGGGATGAATAGCCACTCTGCAGTTTGATTGGGAAATGATTCTCCTGCTTAGCCCTTGCTTCATCACTGCTTGGCTGGATGTAAAACGGCAAGCGAGCAGCCTCCCCCGGGTGCACCATGTGAAGGTTTAGCTGTCAAACGCTCCATTGTCCAAATTACACTGCTACCCCAGATCTCCTGCGAAGAAACAATTTACTGCTGCGTTGTGCCATCAGTCTTCCAGCCTGTATTACAGGCACTTTGCAGGTATCCAAAGCTGATTAACTTACTAGGGACATGCGAACGCTTCCGTGAATGGCCTGTCACATATTCACTGTAATTTCTACTCACCGTTGTTGTCAGCAGGTTATGATAATGAGAGATAAACACCAAGCGCATCACGGGCAGGAGAAACTACTCCGAAACAGAGCCTAGCATCAAAGCTGGGCTGCAGGCAGGTTGACAAGAACAAGAAACCTAGCTAAAAGCCTACCACTTTGATGCTTCCTTTTGAGATGGGGAGCACTGTTCACTTGCTAAACGTATTTATCACAGGCAGCCATCAGAGCAGGGGGAATGCAGAGGACAAGGCAGGCCACGTAGCAGGAATGGGACAAACTTTCCAGTCGCATACATTCGTCCTGACTCTTTTTTTATATCAGCATCAAGCTTGGTGGGAAAGCTACAGAAATTCTCACTACATCATGCAGGTGTCAAAAGCTCCATCAAAGGAGATTTAAAAATAGTACCCGGGGTGGCTTCATCTGAGCTGACCCGGCTCCAAGCCTCACCCTGCACGTGGAGCGCATCCGCTCGCTGTCGCAGCTCCTGGGCTGGTAAGGGATTTATTACTATTATTATTATTATTAATATTAATATTATTATTTTGTTCATTTGTGGTTTCATTATTTTAACAGCTGGGCTGCCTAAATCTCTGGTGAAACTTCAGGCTTTCTAAGATTAGTGGTTGACTTCTACCAAAGACGCCTGAGAGCTGACAGTGACTACAAGGATCATCAGGGCCCTGCTTCAGCTGGCCGTGTGTACAAATACAGCGTGAGTACTCGCTGTTCAGTAAGCAACCACGAAGACTGAGTATTGCTGGTGACCTATTTTTACATAAACATCATAAACCTTACCCATGATGCTACCAGAAAGCACGCTCTGAGAAACAAGCAACGCACTGCCTAACAGATTTAAGAAAAGGAAGTAATAAGATAGCAAAAGCCATCAGTACCGAACCACTGCTGTTGTTTTTTGAATGTGCAACTGGGTTACATAATACTATTGTGCCATAATTTCAGAGCTATAAAGACCACTTCTTGATTAAAAGCTCAGTGCACTATTCATTACAGTATTTTAGTGGATTAGTTATATAAATCCAGGTTTCAAACAGACTTCTGCCATATAATACCCTGGCAATCTCAGGAAACCGCAGGCTGTATCAATTCAGGCTAGACATGTTTAAAACGCTCGTTCTGTTTATCTGCAGCCGCCTTTGTATCCTCACAAAAAGCAAGAGCCACCCAAGAAGGGCTTCAGCAATTGTCAGCTCCCTCCTTTGTCCCTCCCAGCAAGTGCACAAACCATTTCCCAGCCTCAGAGCGGTTCAGCACCTCACCCACCAGCACCGTGTCCCTCTCCTCCCACAGCATCTAGCTGCTGGCCCCAGCCAGACAGCTGAATAGCCAAAAAGCTCAGCCTGGCCTGGGTCTGGGGCAAATCCCGAGGAAAAGCTTGGTGGTTGGTTAGGAAGGGACAGAGGGGACTGGAAATTTCCCTGTTGGAAGTCAGAATGAAGCAGAAGGATTTGTGCCCCATTTGCTGGTACTGGTTATAAAGATGAGGTTTATTACATGACATTGAAACTACCTACAGCACCAACCAGCAAGGACCAGGGTTTTCCCCCTCTGGGACACCTACCAAACGCCACCCAGACAGCACCTCCACCACTCCCTGTCCTGCCCCCATCTCCTGCTAAACACCCCCTCGCTGCTGGGCTCAGCAAAAGGCCCTGGAGATCAGCATTGCAGGGCCCCTGCGAGACGTGCCTCCCACATCAAGATTAAGGCACAGTAACAGCCAACACCAGGAGCTTCGTGCTGCTGGTGCTTATGTTTTAGGGCCCGATGACAACAAAAGGTCTCCCTCTCCACTGCTTGTCCATCTGCCACATTCTACAAGCACTAAAAAATCATGCCCATTTTTTTTTTTTTAATTGTATTAGTTCACATTAGTTATTAAATTATATCTTAAAATGTAACATATGGGAAGTAATCTGCAGATGGGAGGGTGAGGAGAGTTCCCTAGTTTACTTTGTACGTGTGCTTACTGGAGTTTAAAAGAAGAATGATGCTTTGCATCCGGGGAAGGAGGACATGAGAGCAATGGTGTATTGCAAGCCTGTTGCCTTCGGATGCATCGCAGCAGGTCGATAAATTTCAAAATAACAGCAACGGGGAAATTTAATGCTCTGCTCCTCAAGCTCCTGAGCTGGAGGACAATTTAACATATTGAAATATATACACATGGAAACATATGGCAGATATGCTGCTACCCCAGTAGATTTCTTTCTTTATTTATTTTGTCAGAGCTGATAGTGTCAGCTCCCTCCTTGTGGAGCATGGTGGCTTTCTCTTTAGTGGTTCACCACCAATACCAGCTAGAGTTGCTAAAAATCACCTCATAGACATGGACCAGCTTTTGGGAAACCCTATTAGCCAACGTTCCTCTTACATTAGTTATCACATCCTCTTTGCCTCCTCTCTCAAGCAGACGCTTTGGAAATGCCGGTTGCTAAGATGAAGGAACCCAGAACATGTGGTTGACTTGGTGGCAGGAACCAACCAGAGAAAGCAAACAACATTTCACCAGACTTACAATGGGAAAATCAGAGTTTGGACATGAAGAACTGTGAGAAACACCTTTGACACGAGCTCCACTCTTGTGCCTCACCTTCTGCATGCTCTGAGGACCAGAGGGGTTTAGTTAAGAAGCCGAGCAATTCCCATGCGTGAGGTGCTCCACAAAAGCACATTCCCCTGGCAGCTGTTGATAGCAGAAGCTTCATTTACAGCAGACTAAAGCCTCCCAGTTTTGTAGGAAATCAGCTAATAAACTGAAACAGATGTTGCACGGCCTGATAAGGGAAGAATTTTGCTGTCTTTTCACTGAGCAAAGACAAACTGACTGCTGAGTTTTAGGGTATGTGGGAGTAATAAATAGGTGGTACCTTGGCACTGACAGCCTCTGGTAGGCCAGGGGATTGTAAATCTCACCCCAGCATGCTGGGCTATCTCCTGTATTGCACAACATTGTGGTCGTGGTGGTGGAGGGGAGATCCCTCGTTCCCATCATTCATCTCCTCCACTTTTGCCATCTCTAGGCGCCTGTGGGTGTTTATGGAAGGCCAGAAAAATCTCTGGTGATTGTACTAATTGCCTAAATTTAACAAAATAAAAACAAGCTACTGCAAATATTACTAATCCAGAAAAAAAGTAACTTCCTAGCACTACTTATTGTATGCCACAGTGAGAACCACAACCATGAGCACAGCATGAATTCGCTATCAGGACAGTGCTGAAGAACTTGCAGAGGGGCTTTATTCACTGAAATCTGCCTGTTTAGTTGAGAGCAAATTCAGCAAGTGCGATGCTCTTTAGAAAACTGTAACGGAACCCTTAAAAAAAAAAACAAAAAACAAAAAAAAAAACTGACCATCCTGAATCCCTTTATCGGAACGGAAGAGTAATCACAATTGGAAGCTGTATCCTTTTCAACCTTCTCTTTCTGCCTGTGTTTATCAAGGATAGATAGCAAAAAACACTGCTGAAAGCAAAGGAGAGTCACCGCACTTATTCAATAACCAAACCCACAGTTGAGCCCCTCTTCTCAAGCATGACTTAATCTTTCCTGGCAGAGCCATCTTTAGGGATATCCTTTCACACATGAGGTAGCAAAATGTATCTCTAGCTCTGGCCAGACTCTACGCATACTTCCCCAACCTCTTTTCTTTTTTTTTTTTTTCCTCCACCATCCATTCTTTTTTTTTCCTCTATTTTCCTTCAGCTATCCAATATAATTTATTCTTCTTCTAAGGAAGTAACAGCTCAAGTTGTGATTAACATAAAGGTGAAGATCTGGGGTAACATGATATGGGGAACATAATAATGAAAAACGTTGCAGAAGAGGGAAAACAGTTTGAAGATACTACTTACTGAAGTCATTTAGTTGGCTAAGCATAAGCATGTGGGGTGTTTGTTGCATAGGTTATCTTTTGTTCTCACTCCCTCTCTTTTTTTCTATCTTACCGTGGCTTGTAACGCTCTTCCTTACTCCCAGTCCTGGCTTGCTCACTGGTAGGGGAGATATCCTGGAGCCTTGGACTATGGCAGTGGTTGTAGGGAGTTCACGTATATGGTGTATCAAACTCTTTTTTTTTTTTTTTTTTTCCCTGCAGCAGAATTAATATCCTTCTATTCCACAATTCATTTACTGAATTCAGCCTGTGTTTTCCATAATTCCTCTGGTCAGATCACAAACGCGTTCTCAGTGCCCCAGTTCAGAAAATGCTGCTAGTCAGTTCTGAACTGAACACAAGGAAAATGTTGGTATGAAATCTGTCTTTGACAGATCTTCTTGTTCCTTTTTGGATGAAGGAGTTGCTGTAGCTTTGCAATTAGATTAAACTTCTTTTTTTTTTTTCTTTCTTTTTTTTTTTTTTTTTTCCAACTACATAGGCACACACAGCTCCTACCCTTCAGAAAGCTAGCCCTTTGTATTCCAACAATTTATACATGCTGACCAAACTAACAGATCACTAAAGAACAACTAACAGATCACTAAAGAATCCACTGTTTCTTCCTATCTCATCTATCCATTAATACTGGGCAGAGGGAACAAACCTGTAAAGAATACCTTGAAGTCTTTAAAATAATACCTAATAACCCACATAGTAACTGACATGATAACTGTTTTCCCTCATGTTTCTCATTTGATGAGAGAGAAGCACAGACGAAGTAGTTTAAGTAACCCTGTTTTTTACGTAAAGGCCATCACATATTGCAAATTACACTCATTGTATCATCAGGTGTCCAGAGCTACTGCAATGCAATCACTTTGAGGTGAATATAGAGGCAATTGTTATGTCAGCAAAGAAGCACAAGAATTCACATAGCATAAAAACGAAAAGAGGAACGGTTTTGGTACAGTTTTGCCACCAAAATCTAGCTGCTTCCACCTTCTTGGGTGCCATAAGAGCAGGGTGTCTGCTGAGCTCACATTGACTTGTTAGAATGCCAGCTGCTTTTCAAGAAGGGATACTTTCCATGGTGGGTAGGCTTGCCACTGCTGCTAACCCAGTTCCAAAAAAAATTTGAGCCGGAGACATTTCCTTAAAAAACACAGGAAAATTATTGAAAACAGAAGCCCACTCTGGACAATCCCAGAAAGAATATCAGGTTGTTCCCAACCGAGGTAAAAGGTTGTCTCGAAAAACACCTGCCTGCAGGTGTTCCCCACCCTACCTTTTCCTAAACTCTGTCAGTGAATTATGGATGCCAAGGTAAGTTTAAGGTCTTCAAGGATCAAAGGTACTAGAAAAATAGGCATCAATATTGTTCTAACTGGCACCTGACTCTAAGGGGAATTTCATTTCAAAAAACACATCCGTAAGTTACAAAGACACTTAGGTAGGATCAGTGTCAGGAATGCTATTTTTTCTAAGTAGCCGTGGGATAAAAAAGGCTCCATTTGTCCTCTTCATGGCCAGCTTATGTGAAGTGAACCCCCATTGCACTGCAATGTTACAGCAACTCTTTTTCAACCTTGAAAACACCTTGCGACTTGTAAGAACAGCAAAAAGAAGGGTAACATAAAAACCTGAAGGTAAATGACGTAACAAAACCTGCATTTAGAAATGTTTTCCTCCACTCAAATTCATTAGAGGTTGCATCCTTTCTAGAAGCCCTGATGACCTTTGAGCATTTTGATGCTCCTCTGTGAATTTTTATTGCCTATTACTTAATCTGACAGTCTTTTCCAACTTTTTAGTCGTAAAGTAGTAAAAAGGTTCTAGCTGGCACCTACACCTCTGTAAATGTGCTCCACATAAGTGTATTTTTCTTCATTATGTTTATTTCATTTTAAGAACTCAAAGTAGGGCTTTTCTGATGTTTTATTATGGACAGCTGTTCTGTAAATTACAAAGGATTTTATAGACTATAAGAAGTGATTCACAGGCAATCTGCTTTCTTAAGATAACTCACTAAAGGTCTCTTCTCTAGGCCTCAAGGCTTGCAGGAAGAGTTTTGAATTTAAACAAGATTAAAGTTATGATAATAGTGTCCCATTATGAAAACTGTTCCTGGCAAGTTACACTGAGAAGGAGGAATAAAGCTGTATGTCTTTGTTTATGATAAAGGCTTACTTTTTAATTTTTTTTTATTTATTTTTCCCTTTCAACTCGTATGTCCCTTAATTCACGTGGCTGATCGCAGTGATATGATAAAGCAAGTAACAATGCTGTGTTATTCCTCTCTAAGAATAGTTTTATTTCTGCATTAGGAAAGGTTACTGCATTTGGTCAATTTTTCTTTTAATCCAGTAATTGTTATTTTAAACAGATACAAACGCCAGTTGCCTAAGAATCATTCACTTAAAAAAAAAAAAAAGAGGATCTTTATTCTTTTACTTCTAGTCATCTGGATCTTTAGAAATAATATTTTTCTCATGATTCTTTCACAGACTGAAATCCAGAGCTTACTTTCTTAAAGAAACTTGCAATACCTGCTACCTCAGAGCCAGAGCAATACCTTCAAAATGCATCATTGGACCTGCACAGTCACTAAGCCATTGCTGCAGCCTCTACAACAAAAGCCTCAGTGCAGGTCCGTGTGGAGCAGAGCTCCCAGAAAGGCAGGGACCTCAGGACCTCACCGCTTGGTGTTGTGCCTGCAGTGATACTGCCTCGGAGGGAGAACACGCATGCATGGGCTGTGATGGGAGAGGAGAGATGCCGGAATTTCATCAGGGTAGAAAACAAGATGGATCGGTGATCTCATCCTGTACGGCAAGTCCTTTGTGCTCAAACTAAATGCAGGGCGCAAATTAATTGCTATTTCTTGCAGTTAGTTCCGTGCATCCCATCCCACACATATCCTGTGCCTAGAGGCTCAAACGCCACTGCTCCAGAGAAGTTTAAAGCCAGAGCAAGACGCTCCTCAAGTCTACCTCCATGTGACACCCGGTGAAAGACAAAAATACTCGGTTATGACTCCTGCATGAGAGCGCTTTTTTTAATCATTGATTATATCCTTACGCTATTTTTATCTGCTGTGCAAACAGTCCTGCTGAGCTGAGGGCGAGGAATGTGGTGTGCACTGTGAGCAGGCAGCTAAAAGCGACCGCGTGGCACCGGGAACCCCAAAGAAACAAAAAAACAGAACGCGAACCAAAAAAATAACCCCGCTCGCCCCCATTCGCAACACCTAAAACAACAGGCTGTGAAAGTGGTTTCATTAAAAAATAACAAGCGCACGCTCACCAGGGGATAGATCAGGGCAAACTGAATAAAAAATTCTTCAATCATTGCTGAAGTAGGTCAACCAGAATTAATTCAAAGGGCAAACATTCAAACCGAGCCTGCCCCCCCAGCCCACCCCACCTCCCTGCCGCACGTCTCCCTGCCTGCCCTTTGACGAGGCCGAGTGGGGACCGGACTGATTTACTGCTTAATTTTGCAGAACGTGGGGACCCTGCTCTCCTCCTGCACACCGACAGGCCGTGGGTTTCCTCCAGACTGACCCCGGTGTGGAGCACAGCAAAATCTGGTGGTATCCAGGAGCACAGGCTTCGGTATAACATAACACAGAGGAGCACGGCTCCCTGGCTCACAAGACCAGCCCTAAAGATACCAACCCTAAGGACACCTTCCTGTGGGGCACCAGGCCTGCAAATTTCTGCCAAGAGACGTTGATGCTGGCCTGGAAGCTACAAGAAGAAAGCAAGTTTCGAGAGACAGGAGCCAGACAAGAAAAGCCTGTGCAGCAGCTGCAAACCACAAAAACCAAGCAGCCACACACTGCTGGGACGGTGACCTGGCAGGAAGTTTCTAGCCCAAGGATATCAGTCGGACCAGGACATCATTCCCTTGAGTTGACCTTCTGCTGGCGTGAAGCAGCTCTGATGTACTGTACGGTATTAATTGACTTAATGGCTTTCAGCTATAACGTTTCTGTGCGCAGAGCGCAAGCTGGCAGAGCACTGGAGGTTCTTCAAAACTTATTTATCTTGTGGCAATGGATTTTATGAATCATTATTTGGCTTTAAGTCCCATCTCTCTTCTCCCAGGTGAGCCGTCATTTCATTTAGAGTAGGAGAGAATAATTCAGGTCATCACAGAAGCTTTTTTTTTTTTTTTTTTCCTTAGCTGACTGTAATAAAACACACTAACCTCCCCTTCCCCACCCCATCAGCCTTTTCAAACCTAACCTCACTGCCAAGCTTTGAAATGCAGGCAGGAAAGGTTAACTCTGGGGGGTGAGGTCTCTTAACTGCTTTATTCAACACCCCGACTAATGAAACAGCTGTCAGCTCCCCCTCCTTTCCCTCCCACAGCCCTAAAAAGCCAATTAACCCTATCCCTAGCAAAGTGCATCCCGATGGCACGGCAAAGATGCCTCACTTGTCCTTCACTGCCAGGGATGGCACAGGCTGTCCAGGGGTGAGAGCCTAAGTTGTAGACAGGTTTCCAGTCTGCCGAGGACAGCTGGAAAGGATTTGCAGCCCTTTGGGCAACAACCAGCCTCCGGGCTCTCCCCAGACCCTACCTTCTCAGCACAAAAAGGAGATGCTTCTTGGCTGCACTAGCAAGTATTGGGGTCAGACCCTTTAGTCAGGAGGCAAGAGGAATACCACGAAGCGCTGGTGTGCTTGGCGCTTCCCCCAGAAAGCACTTAAGGGAGCTGGGATGCTTATAATGCTGTTTTTGGGTCGCCTGCAAAGACAAATGCAACCACACTTTAAAAAGTTAGAGGTTTTCTTCTCTGGGACAGAGACGCGTCCTTACACATCCCACTTAACCCACAAGAGCTGGGTTTTGCTCCTGCCGGTGTCAATAGGGGTTTTGTCCTTCATCTTAGCGAGAGCCTCATCCGCTCCTCAGAGGGAGAAGCAGTGACCTATAAAGCGGCACAGACATGAGACGGGACCGCGAGCAGCCCTCCGCGGGGAGACAGCCCGGCGCCTGGGTGTTCGCCGTGCTCTTTTGTGGAGCCTCCATCAGCAGATAAGGGAGCGGCTCCACGCTGCCTCCCGCGCTACGGCTACGTGCAGTCTTCCAGCGCGTGATTTCCAAGAGGCACATTTAAAAGCCTTGCTGGATTACTCCAGACAAGGCACTGAAAAAAAGGCTGCCACTGTTCGCCTCGCAAGCAGAGGCCTGACATCAAGCCCTTCCTCCTTTCCCTGCCAAGAGCTGCTGGGCTGCAGCGTGCATCCCCACAGCGCTCACCATGATGCAGAAACTTCAGTGGCAACACCATTTACGTACCACGTCTCATTTTATACCACAGCCCTGGTCGTGCCGGTGCAACATAGAGCCAATTCAGCGCTTGGGATAAAAGGAGTCAGACTCTGTCGATGTGCTCGGGAAGTGACGGCTGATGTTCATGCCAAACATCTAAGGCTGGTCTGGGGGTGATAGAGGGAACTTACAGAAGTTCTTCTGTGCAAGGCAAGGACTGGCTCACTTCATTGTACGATTACAAAAAAGAGATTATTATGAAAAAACATTATCCTAACTTCTTATTTATATTTAAAAGCAATTTTGCTATTAATTGTCTGGGCTCCTGTTAGTCCTTAATTCAGTGTGTCCAAGGTTCAGTTTCATAACGTTGGCATCTTTATTACACCCTTGGGCTACAATTTTCCAATGAGAATTGTCTAAATACAGGTTTTTTTGTTTTGTTTTGTTTTTCTCTTCCTGTGTAAAACACTACTCTAGATTACCTGTGAGCTTGTTCCCATGGGGAATTTGTAGCACTAAGTATCTGCAAATTGAGACAAAGGCGTCTATGTCTCCGATCACCCTCTCCAACCAGGGCTTTCAGGCAGCCCAGCTAACCAGGAGAGGGGCTTTCTCACCCCTGCTCACAGACAGGAATGCTCCCCTGCCAAAGACCTGAAAGGACGGCTTTTTCCCCCCCCCTTCCTAGCCTGAAAATAACAAGGCTGACAATTTGACATCATATCTCACATTTCTGGCACCTTGATTTCTTGCTGACATTGCTCTACCTTACAGAGTCTCCACAGTATCTCCTGGCCATCAGACAGACCTTTCTTCTTTTCCTGCAACTTACACCTGTGAAGACTTTTTGGCATGCCAAAAATATTTCCTTGCTCAAATCTGTGTTTGGAGAGGAGATTATACACCACAGTTGTTAATTTAAAACAAAAGAGTGGAACTATTACCCTTTTGTACTGTTTTCCCTTGCCAATTATACATATCTGGAAGACTTTACAGTGCTGGTTTTAAAACACACATAAGTGGAGCATCTGGACTTTGTCTTAATGAGATAAAGTTTGGTCTATGCTTTCTCAGTGGAATTATCTCTTCTGTGTAATTGGCAACAATGATTTCAGAGGCGAGCCCTCGTTCTGCCAACAGCGCTCTCCGAGAGGAAATGAGGGAGCTGGAGAAGGCAGGCTTTCCTTGGGATGAAAAGTTGTCTTTTGTCTAATTAGGAAAAAAAAATCACAGTGGAAGAAAGTCCCATTCTTCTGACCTTTCAAAGTCTCCCCACACTGCCGAATAAAATGCGTCCTCTTGTTAAACTCCAAGCCACATGATACTTGCTTCCCGAGACAGGCTTTGTAATGTCGGGCACAGAAGCTCGCGTTCCTGCTCCTTTAGAATATCCTGATACAAAATTTTTGGCAAACACCAGAAGCTAATACTTTATCCCCACCACACCGAGTTATCAATCCAACTCTTGAGCAGGCGGAATGCCTATTCAACTGAGCGCTGAGAATTTGGAAGAGATGCCTATAAATCTTTTGTGAAAAGTCCAGCCTTTTGATCCCGCGGAGGAAACAAGATCTCAGCTGGCATTTAAAAAACGGTCTCTCGATGTTTGCTTTGCGGAGCTGAGCTGGAAAATATCAGCGGCACAGACTTGCTGGAAGTGAAAGGAGTATGAGTGGGACTTTATTGCTGCCCTGAGTAGGGGAGATAAAGCAGACTTTTCCCCTATCACGTACTTTGAAGTGAAAGGGAGCAGTCAGTTGGGGTACACGGCGAGCGCCTGCTTCAGTGCCATCCTCCAAGTCATTAGTTACAGCTGGTGCATAGGAAGGGAGACAAATCAATTTCCTAGCACTGCTCAGAGTTCTGATTGCCAAGGCTTTTTTCCCTCACTTCTATCTACTATTCCTCATGTTTGGGGGGAGCCTTTCCTTACTCTTCTTTGCTTACCTTTTACTTTTTTTTTTTATCAGAAGAAAATGAGCGAAAGTGAATCCCTTAATAAAAGCGAAAAGGCAGAACACACAACGTTATCTCCTCCTTAACAAAGTGCAACGTTTGGCTACCCTGCTCATCTTTCTCTGCCACACAGCTGGCCTATCTTCAGAGACGCTTGGTTCTGTAAGGTTAATTGTGCTTGTTTGTGCTGCGATGGGTAGGGAAACCTGCCAGATGCCAGAGGAAAGCTAACCGATATGTTGCACAAACACACGGGGAGACAGCCACAGGTAGCATCGCTACAGGGGCACAGACTGCACTGGGGCTGGGGTAATCCCAAACTCAAACACAGGCTGGATGCTCAAACACAGAATAAATTGAGGGTCAGAGGGCTTGGAACTAGATGGTCTTTAAGATCCCTTCTACCCCAAACCTTTCTATGATTCTGTGAAAGACGAGTCAGGCAATGCTTATCTGACACTGATGTGCCTAGTGCCCACCCTGGGCACCCCCACTAACGCAATCTTTTTCTACCTTCCCACAAGCCCCAGGGTGAATTCTGTCAAGAAGGACTCTGGTGCTCTGCCATAGGGACAAGGTTTTACCTCCCTTGTCTTTATCTTCTTTAGGGGTGGCTAGAGTTAAGCCCAAACTCGTCTGAATGCTTGCCAAGTTCTTTCTAGCACGCATTGCACTGCACCTGCCTATCTTGAACTATATTGCCCAGGTTTCTGGCTTTCCTAGGACTTTTCAGTGCACTGTGTTGAACAAATGGCTCCCTTTGTGTCAACGCTCACCCCATTCCTCCCCCTCCCTACTCACAGTGTGTTTTACAACACCTGCTATGGGTTTGAACCCTCCAGCTACACTTCAGCAGCCTCCTTCTACTGGGGCAAAGCTAGCAGCCTTTGTAAGAGAGCTCGTATTCTCTTTTCTACCTGTAACCTCAGTCATCTAATCCCCTCTCTTAATCTCTGAACAGATCTGACTTTACCCTCACCCTCTAGTCAACAAATTTCATTAACAGACTTAAAAACCACCACCAACAACCACACCCAAGACTTTAAAACAAGGCCTTTAAATACACATATCCACGTTCTAATAAACCAGTCACTTTCTGCATTGTTTTTCGGTATTGTTTTTGTTAAGACAGCCAAAGACTGAGCAAATCAAATGCAATAGTATGCTAATTCAGTGAAACATCATAAATCTGTTTTCCTACCACAGAGACTGAATGCAGTGGCCACCAGATAATTCCTGCCCCCCTTCTTGTCATTTTAAAAAGTCTTTTCAGTTGACAACTGTTCTCATTTAATAGATAAGGTTGTTTTCAGTGACAATCTATATATATTTTTATAGTAACTCTGGTACTGAGTTTTTTAGAAATCTCAGATGAATGCCATCTGGTCCCAGTGATTTATTGACATTTAATTTCCTGAGTTCTTCCTTTTTCTACACACACACACAAAAATACATATATAGAGTGATTTTTTTCTGAAACATCTGTCAAAGAGATGGCACCTTTACTCTCTGGAATTCTCCCACTCCAAGTTTATTCATCATTCTCAGTGGCAAAGACCTAGGAAAAGAAACCGTGGAAAGCATCTGCAACATTCTTATCTTCTCTGATTACTCCCTAATATCTTGAGGGACCTGCTGATTTCTGTGACTCACTGATCCTGATACACTTCAGCATGAGCTCGTTATTTCCCTTTGGCTATGCAGACCTTCCCTATTCTCATCATTGCCAACGAGTTCCCATTTAATACTTATCTCCCAATACATTTTATTTTGTACCATAAACATGCAAACAGAACCTAAGCCAAATTTCCATTTTTAACACTGCTTTCAAGGCTGAGATTGATTTTATATTTTCTAATGTAACTTTGTTTCTTGTGTATTGGATGATATGCCCAACATAGTAAGAAATTAAAATATATATTCTCCATATGTGTGAACATGTGTAAGGAATATCTTGAAGTTTTGCTTCAGCACCATGGCCTTCTATTAACAGTAGGCAATAAGAATGTCCTTTTTCACTAGAATGTGAATTACTTATGTGTATTTTGTTATATAGAGTGAATTAATTATACTGCCATCACCATACAAAGGGTTGATATTAGTTGCCTAAACATAGGTATCTAACACTATTTGCCTTTTTTCAAGAAGCAAGATCTGCCCTTTAGTTGGAATACATTAGAAAGGTAACTTTCAAGTCATATTTAACAGACCAAAGCAGAACATTAGTACAAACAAACAAACAAACAAACAAAACTGATTTATGATGTCCCTATTAAGTCTCCACAACTCAACTTCTGAATCTGCCAAATCTTTAGGTCTCTGTAATTTGCTACACTTCCTACTCAGTAGCACTAGTGATGCCAGGCGACACCAATATGTGCGCAGGCATTTTGGTGACAGGGCTCCTGATAAGGGTGGCAATCGGTGCCCCAGGCTAAGCAGTGGACTTCAGGAAGGAGAGACGGTAGTGAGGGGCCAAAATGACACTTTCAGAATGAGTTTGCTGTGAAACTCTTGTTGTAGATGGCTCCTCAGTAAGACTGATGGGCTGAATTCATTTTCAAATCTTGTCTGACTTTGATCTCAAAAAACAAGAGGTTATCAGGATGAATACTGCCTATACAATAAATGATGCTTTGGAGAAAACCTGAGAAATTAAGAACTATCCCGTTTATTCCACAGAGATACCCCTTCAGGTTAATGAAACCAACTGGATGTACAAACTAACTGAGCTTATTTAAAACAGTAAGGACTTTAAAAGTTCACTCTTCATCATAGATGCTGTTTCTTCTTAACTTCTTTACCGAAAAGGTTGTTAGACACTGGAACGGGCTGCCCAGGGAAGTGGTGGAGTCACCATCCCTGGAGGTCTTTAAAAGACGTTTAGATGTAGAGCTTAGGGATATGGTTTAGTGGGGACTGTTAGTGTTAGGTCAGAGGTTGGACTCGATGATCTTGAGGTCTCTTCCAACCTAGAAATTCTGCGATTCTGTGTGATTCTGTTATTTATATTTTATTCAGCTGAACCAGGAAATGAGGAACATTATATAACACTTACTATTAAAATTGAGATCTATACTCACAGGTGCTGGATGAACTTCTGTGTAGCCGAGATGCAAACCCAGGTGCTAGAAGTATAATAATTTTTATTTTTTTTT